>CALNHX010006732.1:0-84528 GCA_940337035.1 Agriotes lineatus
CAGAAAAGAATTTCATTCATGTTCTACTTGCGATTATAAAACAACTAGAACAAGTAGGTTAGTTGAACATATGAGAACGCATACAGGAGAAAAATCGTATTCTTGTTCAATTTGTGAGTATAAAGCAACACAGAAAGGTAATTTGGTTGCACATATGAAGAAACATACCCGTGAAAAACCTTATTCTTGTTCCGTATGTGAGTATAAAGCAGACTGGAAAGTGAGATTAATTGAACATATGAGAACGCATACAGGAGAAAAACCTTATTCTTGTCCTACTTGTGAGTATAAGGCAAAACAGAAAGGCCATTTGGTTAATCATATGAGAAAACATACTGGAGAAAAACCTTATTTCTGTCACATTTGTGAGCATAAAGCAACACAGAAACGTGATTTAGTTAGACATATTATGAAGAAACATACTGGAGAAAAACCTTATGCCTGTTCTATATGTGATTATAAAGTAACACATAAAGGTGAATTAATGAATCATATGAGAACTCATACAGGAGAAAAACCTTATGCATGTTCTATTTGTGAGTATAAAGGAACACAGAAAACTCATTTAAATATACATATGAAGAAACATACTGGAGAAAAACTTTATTCTTGTTCTGTTTGTGGGTATAAAGCAGTCAGGAAAATGGGATTAGTTGAACATATAAGAACGCATACAGGAGAAAAACCTTATTCTTGTTCAATTTGTGATCATAAAGCAACACAGAAAAGTGGTTTAGTTAGACACATGAAGAAACATATTGGAGAAAAACCTTATGCCTGTTCTATATGTGACTATAAAGTAACACAGAAAGGTGAATTAGTGAATCATATGAGAACTCATACAGGAGAAAAACCTTATGGATGTTCTATTTGTGAGTATAAAGCAACACAGAAATCTCATTTAAATACACATATGAAGAAACATACCGGAGAAAAACTATATTCTTGTTCTGTTTGTGAGTATAAAACAGACGGGAAAATGAGATTAGTTGAACATATAAGAATGCATACAGGAGAAAAACCTTAAACCTGTCCTTCTTGTGATCATAAAGTAACACAGAAACGTGGTTTACAGTGCTATTCACTAATCTACTTCGTTATCTAAACGATCTTTGTTAGGAACGAATTCGTACAGGAAGGTGAAAGGAATTTCGTTATAAATCATATTCTCTATGGGAGCCTTAACGAAATCGGTAACAGTACGTTCGTAAACAAGCCGTAACGAAAGAGGTAATGTTTTTAACTAGAGTAGTACGCGTAAGCATCTAGTGGTCAACTTCATAGGTAGTGTTTACGTGCTATCCGTCTCTTTCATATTAATAACTAGATGTATATGTATTGCATTTTAACTACCATTGCTACAAACATTCTGCTTGGCAGCGGCAACTTTAAATACGATCAGTCGCAAACGTTTTTGGTTGTGTGTGAAAAACAAGTTAATCCCGAATCTTTAACAACAGTATATTCACATTTAGTTAATATACTGTGCTTTAACTATGAGTGGCATAGTTGTAAGAGGGGGATCCGTCATGCTTATAGTGGAGATTTCTTGATATAAAGCAATAAAAGTTATGCCATCCGATGTCGTACACTTCTTATCTTGAAAATGTTAATTATTGTGTTTTAACCAATGTAACGACTTGTATAATGTAGTTTACTGGTTAATTATTTCTGATTGGCGTTTTGTAGTTACATTTGTTCAACTTTTAAATTTTAACCTCACTTTTTATTATTTGCTTCATTTCATATGTTAATAAGCACGATTGTTATAGTCTGATGCTGCAACCAATCTGTTTTTGAAACATGTCGCTACACACAACAATAATAAAATCGTGGAGAAGACTGAAGGGTTTTATTGCTCCATAGCATAGTTATATTTTAATCAAATTATGTAGATACATAGTTAGAAGTCTTTCAGTTTGTAAAGTACACCGCGTCATAGATGCGCAGAACGCTAGACACGTCTGGACGAGTCCATTACCAACAAGGTGATTTCCGCTGTTGTATTCAGTTCATTGCCGTTCGTCGTGTCATTTTGTTAAATGTTTCCAGGACTATTAACTTGTTAATAATATCAAAAAGGGGTTTGGGCGAGCACCTTACAGTCTGGTAGCTACATGACGCATTGGGGTTAGTCATTTACTGTCCGTAGCGCCATATTCGAACTTTCTCAGGTCGCACGCGTATTCAAGCGCCTTTAGCCTGCGGCCTCTGCCAGATTCCCAGTTGTGGTCTAAAATGCGGCCACGACCAAATGGCGAAGTTTCATGCACAGCTTTGGCAAAAATTCACAGCAAAACGGGCAAATTTAGTAATAATGCATCGCGCGGGATGGAGCGTGTGAACCACGGCGAGTCCTCCCGCGGCGGAAAGCGTTTAGGGGAGGGCGGCCTCGCGAGCTTCTCGTAGAGCTTGTACTTCTTATGACATGCTAATTTATTTAGCATTTGAAACCAAAAATAAATCAGCATGAAAAGTTTTCCTTTAAAATGGAAATTTTAATTTGCCCCCTAAAAATACCCATTGCTACGCCACTGATACCGTATATTGGCGCATAACTGTAGCCACGCCTATGTACTTCTTGCTTTGAAGCCACTCTATAAGTATTACATAAATGCAATCGCACTAGTATACATTTTAAATAAAATTATTTGCAATAAAATTGTCTATAATTAAGCGCCCTTCATCTAACTAGTTTTCTCTCCGCAATTGGTGGTCCAACTACATCTATAAAAATGTCTTCGCCCCCTTCATGCCGATAAATCTTTCCACTGTATTTCCAGTTGATATAAATCTTGTATTGTAGCGACCCTGTGGTATAGTAAGTTCTGCACCAACAATACATGTAAACCGCAAGGGTTGCAAGGGGGAACCGAGTCACATGAAGATCTATCACCTGCAACAATACACACTTCTTTAAATAAAATGTTTATTTCAAATAATTTTACTTGCTGTTACAAGAGAAATTATTGATATTAATAAATTATAAAAAACGCATGCACCTTCAACCAGCTGTCGCAAGTGCTGGTATATAATGGATGTTGGCTATATTGCCGCATTGTCAACTAATCCTGGATACCTCGCATTTACTGCACTGCACTTGCACGTTAATGCTGTGATAGCTTTTTCGATTTATATATACTCGCCCTGGAAAGTATTCGTATTCAGCGGGAGGAGCTACTATGGCTATATGTGTCTAATCAGTTACACCACTGAATTCATATTTCTCATAAAATCTCAATTTTGCTCTCCGTTTCTCTTGTGCGGTGGTTGGAAACGTCACCCATATATTTAAAAAATGGTCATAAGTGGCATTTGTAACTTGACTCAAACCAAACAAGTGACTTGTAGCCACACATTTTTCGTAAGAACCATTTGCATACAATTTTGCTCAGGTAAATTATAAGGACCACTGTGATCTCTTAGAAAACGGTTTTGAAGACGCAGATTCTCTCTGAAAAATTATACTTATAAATATAATTTGAGTGAAATACAACAGCAATAATAGTTATTTACTATACAAGTGGGATAACAGTATCATTAATATACGTGTGTGTAAGTTACAAACGAGTGCGTAGCACGAGTTATGTAAGCACACAAGTATATTAATGATGCATTATCACACATGTATTGTACAAAATTTTATCTACGACTGCCTAAAATTGAGAAAAGTGCATTAAGAGAAATGTCAGATCTGTCATTTTCAAAACTATTTTAGTAGGCAAATGTCATTATGTCATTCATTTGACACTATTTCAGTTACGTAATGAAGTCATTACACAACTCAGTTGCGTAATGAAACCATTACATAACTGAGTGGTGTAATGAGCTTCATTACGTAACTGAAATAGTGTCAAATGAGTGACGTAATGCGTTACTTATCCCACTGGAGTAGATAAAATAATATACCTGTTTACACGCTCCTCTTCTACAATAGCCATCAACAAATGTATAAAATTATCGTCAAATTCTATTAAAATTATTACTTTGTAAATACGTTTGTCCGATTTATAGGTTAAGCATGATATAAATACAAGGGTATGCTCGAGAGATGGTAACCCACTGCGCACGTGAACCACATGACGTCACATTCGTAAGGTCTCGGGCATGATTATCATGGTCTCGAGTATATCAGGAGGGCTTCGGCATGTTGGACGATGGTTGCACGCATTACACGTCGATAACCCTAACCTTATTTATACGGTTTCTCTCCTGTGTGAATTCTTGCATGTCCAACTAAATCGCGTTAGAACAACTATAAGGTTTTTCTCCTGTGTGCGGAAAAGAGTTATATCAATAAAACCGCGTATTATTCACACGAAAAATAGCATTTATTACAATTGCGTACGATTTCCCTCCATTTCACCATTAACTTGACCCACTACAAATGCAAAATACGATTTTTTCGGGAGACTTTTAAAACGTAACTTTCAAATTGCCACCTATTGATGACGTCGTCTGGTTCACGGTTTCTCATTGGTCGTTGAGAAAAGCTGCGCTCGAGCATACCCTTGTATTTATATCATGAGGTTAAGTTGATATTTTGCTGTCAACTCATCGCCAACTACGCAAGCGTACACGTTTTACAAATTCGTTTCAACTCGTAACTACAGGCCCAAGCGTATCGTACGGGAACCTCTGCCGCAACGAACCGCCTACCGAAGATATAACGAATCTGTTAACGAAGTGGGGTTTACTGAATACGAACTTGCTCACTTTACGAAATTTCGGATATAACGATTCGTTGAGAGCTAACGAAAAACTTACAGACTAGGCTAGTTAGTTAGCCATATAAAGAAACATACTGGAGAAAAACCTTATGCCTGTTCTATATGTGAGTATAAAGTAACACAGAAAGGTGAATTAGTGAATCATATGAGAGCTCATACAGGAGAAAAACCTTATGGAGTCCTTTTTGTCAGTATAAAGCAACACAGAAAAGTCGTTTAAATGCACATATTATTATTATTATTTATTGAAAGTAGGCGGCAGTGCCGATACAACTTTCCTCATACATACATATGAAGAAACATACTGGATAAAAACGTATTCTTGCCTTATTTTCAATTTTAAATCAGCACATTATGGATGATTTTTTGAGCATGCGAGGAATCATACACAAGAAAAACCTTATTTGTTCATTTGCAACTATAAAACAGGACTCAAATGTAATTGAGTTCATCATGTGGAGCTATATCTAAGGGAAATGCCTTATTTATATTGCAGTTATGGATATAAAAGAACTCGAAAAAACAGCTTAGTTTTTCATTTGAAGAAACATACAGGAGCTCCTTATTTTTGTTCATTTTTCAAAAGAGTGCTTATCATTCCCCGATTATAACAGGGTTGTATCCTTCTAACAGTGTTTCTGTTCAGTTGATGTTTAATACCTTTTTATTGTATGATAGTTCATATATTTAGTTTTTATGTTTTATCACGATCTAAGAACGCCATTCCGATATTTTTTTCTGAACATTAAAATAAGGTAAATTAAAAATACAGTTAATTGTAACAATTATATGACTTAACTAGACATCTCCCGTTCTCAAAATATTTTTGTTTCTACTGTGTGAAAAGTTAATGTAAAATTAAAATTGTTTATTGTAAATAATTATATAATGTCCCATATTGATTGTACAACGCCTTAAATGTGTGTAAATTGTTATAGTAGTGCACACTTGGTATTTCTTATTTATCTAAATTGCAAGTTAATGTACTATTAATAGATTATTGAAAATTTACTACTAATTATTGGTAGTTATCCACTTATTCTGTAAAACAACATAATTTTTCTAATTGTAAATTATACATATGTGAACTTGAAGTTGTTTGTAGTATTTAGTAAGTTCTAAGATAAAAGGAACAGTTTTCTGTAATATTTCAAATAAATAATACATGAAAGTTAGTAACAAATTTCAATTTGATAGCCATAATAGCATAAGTAAAGAATTTTGTACTAAATTCAGATAGAATTTATTTATTCAATATCTCACTTCAGAGATCACATTGTGATATGGGATAGGTCACGATGGTTTGTAAATGGAATACCAAAGAGAGCCCTGAGATTTGGCCTGGCCAAGTGGCAGGCCACCAGAACTAACAAGGTTCATTTAATACCGACCAACGATGATAATTTTGTGTCTAACATTTCATATATCTCCTTTCGATTGGTGTTTCAGATCAAGCTCTATTATATCAACCTTACAAATAATAAATTATCTTGTCTTAAATACCTACACTTCTAAGGTAATAATCAAGCACTTAAGTAAGTGCTTTAGCAAACAATTATAATACATTGACGATTAAACATAATTCTTTAAATTAAATTTGTATATGATAGCTGTCTTCTAGGTACGGGTCCAATATGAGTTTGGAAAATCGTTCAGCCAATATTACTTAATTTATATTTTTATTTTAAGTAATCTTGCAGTTTACGTCCCCACCAGTGCGCACTTTTACTGCGCCGATTGAAGTGACGTCAAATAAGCTACATGGTTGCCAGATGTTTGCACAAATTGTACCTAGAGCTATTAATAATAATAGGGAGGCTCCACCACAGAGGTAGTAAAGTTCAGTACGGATTATATGAACTATTTTGCTTGTCTACAGGTGGTTTTCAAAGGCGGTTGTTAGTCAAAGTTTGATATAACCAGGTTAAATTTAAACACATAGAGCCAAATACATACCATCCGTTTTTAAAAGTATACATAGGGGATACTCGTATGTATACTAAAAAGAAAAAATCCTTTATTTTTGCCACAGCATGCTATTTGTTTTAAATTAAAACTCTTAAAATTGAAGATTGCTAATACCTAATTGGTTGCCGACATATAGGGTAAAACAATAAAAAATAAGGGAATTTTTCTTTTTAGTATACATACGAGCATACTGTGTATACTTTTAAAAGCATGGTATACTATAATTTTATTGTCAGTTGAAACATAACAAGTGCTTGAAAATTTTCCAGAAATATTTGGAAGACAGTTCTGCAACTATTTTTTCAATAGAAGCATGGTGCATGCCAACTGAAAAAATCTCGACGCCGAAGGAATAGGATTTTTTTTTTTTTTTTTTTTTTGAAGCAGGCACAAATTATCGTACGGAATTTGTTATGCACGTGTTATATTTTGATAAGAGTATATCCAGAATTAAAAAAAACACAGTGGAGTAAACTTTTTTATTAAGAATAATAGCAAAACTAATATCGAAATGGGTACTAAAAATGTACGGTTATTTGTGATGACAGTGACATATAAGAAGGAATTTATCGTAAATTTCCAAAAATGTTCGATTATCAATAATCGCCGTTGCTATGGAAAATTTCCAATTAAATATACATAGGGATATTCTCAATCGAGTACCTATTAGCAAAAAAGGAACAAAATCTGAAAACAAAAATGTAGGAATGTGAGAAACCTATACTGAGGTAGAATCGTGATAGTTACATTGGAAATATTTTTTTCATGGTTACTGTGAATGAAAATAACAAATAATAATTAAATTATATTATTGATATGTATGATTCCGATAGTTAAATGATTAAATGATGAGGCAGATAATCTAGCACTTTTTATGCCTAATCAGAAAAATGACACTGTTACCTTGACAATGGAGTTACAAGAGTCGCCACTTTTATGACGTTTGAAAAGAATAGTTACAAATAACTATTATTTTCAAACGTAATAAGCACCGAGTGTAAGAAATTAATTCCACTCATGAGGGAAGCGAGACTAAAAGGGCAGAAGGCTATACTTATACACTAGTACCATAAGATACTATTAAAGTGGTGTCTGTCTGTCAGTCTCCCTCCTTTCTACAGCAGGGACAGTTTAATTGATCCGCTTGAAAATTGATATTTACATTCTTAATCTAAATTTGGAGACCCCACATTCCAGTGACTTGTAGATAAAATAGACCAACCGGAAGTAGTACTTTACTCTTAGGTGCCTTTCAGGGTCCCTAGATGACAAAAACATGTTTTCTCAATTCCCTAAGAATGTCTGTCTGTTGCTGGTATAACTCAAAAACTATTTGTTGGGGGAAGACTATATTTTGCAAGTGAATTATATCTCTTCCTGGCATGAAACCGAGAAAATTTTGGTAAAATATTATATAAGGTGAGCACCTTAGAAAAATAAATTTTTGGGTTAACTGAGAAATAGATACAAATAGTAATATGCATATAGCTCAGACTTTACCCTTAATAAAAATGGAGCAGATACACGGTAAATTATTTTACTAGGAGCGTTGAGATGGATTTACCTAGTTTCTTTTGACTTCTAAAATTGTTTAGTGTCACAACGTATACTTTCGAGGAAAGTTCTGAGTAAAGCCCTTTACAGACTTTTTAAATTAAAACTCAATCTAACATTGACATATTCGATGATAACTAAAGAATTTATTTATTGGTTGCTATGGACTAAGGTTGTTACGGTTCATGCGGCTACTTGGCATTACATTATATACCATATGGAATTTTCAGCATTTCATTTTTCATTTAGAAATATGACCTTTCAATTTAAAAAAAAATCAAAATGTTTTTAGACCATTCACAGTTGGGTACCAAATTAACTGTGCTCTACTCAGAACCACAGACCTAAGAGATAGAGTAACAAGGTCAACAAATCACCAAAACATACCCCACACAAAGGCGTGCTCGAACTCTATATCCCGAATCCGGGGCAAGAAACATTAACTTTTGATTTACATAACCATTACATAAAACGGCTACTTGAAAGACTTTTCTTTCAAGTATCTTTCTTCAAACCTTGAAAATACCCTACCTAACTCATAAAGACTGCATTTAAGTTTTTTTACTGAATGTTCTGTTTCACCAATGTATACAGCATTACAACAGCAAGAGACCCTATAAACACCTGTGTTTAATTTAGCTTTAGGTAAAGGAAGAACCAATAAGATTTAAACAATACATTAAAACCGTATTGAAATCCCCTGAACAAAATCTTACAGGTTCAAATTTCTGGCGAATTATAAGCTCACTGTAAAAGGAAGTTGCGTGCGTGTATCACACCAGATATTTATTAGGTGTTCTTGGAATTTTTGGCTTCTTTGGAATGCTATCAGCTATCCACTTATCGAATCCTTCCAATGATTGTTGTTTTTATTTCACCATACTTATGTACGGAGTATAATCTACAGCTATATTCAATTGTGGAGTCGTTGATGATCAACGGAGTAGAACGTCGGCAAGAATGTGCTGCTTGTGGAATTTAAAAATTTGACTTCAAATTCTGATAGAGCATCAAGAGGTAGAATAAGAATGTCTCTAACACCAACTTCGTATATCTTAGGAAACATGGTGAAAATGGCGGGAAAAAAGCAATAATAATAATAATAATAATTACTTCTTGACTAATAAATAAATATAAATGCATACATATTTTAAACCAAATTATTTAACTTGCTTGAGTTAATATGGAAATAAGCAAATGCTTGAAGATATACTTAAATCTACCTTTCTCGATGTTTGGAAAAGTGCACACCCATTTTAAAATGTATAAAATTGTTTTTAAAATCAAGTTCTGTGAAAACCATGCGCTTGTTAAATGTGTTTGTGTACCTATTACTTTTTATTTCTAATTAAATACAACTAAAATGCAATATTATTATTATTATTGTTAAATAGGGGGCTCAGAATAGATATATGCGGTACATCTGATGCAAAGTTTGACTTTGAAATCAAATTATAGTAATTTATTATACAAGACGATAAAGTTAAATTTTATCCACGAGTGAATCGTTTAACGTCGAGACGAAGTCGAGACGTTAATGATTCAAGAGTGGATAGAAATAACTTTATCGTCGTGCATAATACAATATTTTTTTCTATAGCAAGAACTTTAACAATTTCAAAAGAAAATAAGGACAGTCAATCACATTTCAAAATGTCAGTTGCTAGATTAGGTTGCTACGATAATACGAAGCTGTCATATTTAATTTAAACAAAAGTTAGAAAATTAAATTACTTTATCTATCCTTGATGTTAAAGTGCTACTTTATCTACCCTTGCTGTTAAAGTAAAACTTAACCTTTTGTTTTGAGTTGATAAAAGCACACTTTAACATGTGCTATAGAAAAAAAACTTTTATTTGTTCCTCACTTGTAAACATCAATTTATCAAGTCACTGAAAATGTCTTTTATCCGCAAACGTCACAAAAGTGACAACTTATTTGTCTTTATTGACAAGGTAAAAGTGTCACTTTATCTGCCTAAGCAGACAAAATAGCGACTTTTGCGTACTTTATCTGCCTAAGCACACAAAATGATTGCTCTCTTTCTTTCTTTCTATGTTTGTTCGCCATCTCCTCCGAAGATACTGGACCGATTAAATTGTATGATGGCTTAAAATTTTGCTAATTTTTAGAATTAGTTCTTAGGCCGGTTTTTATTTTCAAAAAAGTACGAAAAAGTTTTAATTTAAATAAACCTTTAAGCAGCGGATCGGAGCATCTGTCGCCATGGGTTATGGTGTGACAGCTGTTGTGGCCGTGTGCTATTAGCACGGGTGATTCAGTATGTTCATATATCATTATAGTTGCGCGTTATCTGAACAACAGAGGTTGGCGCAGGGGTACAGTGCTAGCCTGAAATTTACCTGAATACGTTTGCGGATAAAATAGTATATGTTATTCGGAGTAAAAGTGACTTTATGTGGTTTAGCTGAATTATTTGCCTCACTAACGTTCGGCTAAATAAACTTCAGCTTCGCCACATAAAGTATCACTTTTACTCCTAATAACATAATCTCCTATTAACTGGCTAGCTCATAGATAAATGATACCGTGTAAAGCCAGAGTTGTCTTCCTTAGTATGTGTCATATTGATGAATTTAGTTGCTTGTCAGTTTGACATTGTCAATAAATGGTAAATTTATAGTTATTTACAAGTGAGGAACAAATAAAATATTCAACAATACACGCAAAGTAACAGGTTCTACTGGTTCAAGAAGGTGACTGGCTCGCCAGTTATATCCTTCTATACGCTAGTAAAAACCCTCTTACCAAGCTAGTAATGTTAAATACTATATTTATGCTGGTGACAAAGTTATGCAACCCATGATTCACTTATACTAGTCAACTTGATACCATTTTTTAAAATTAATTTTATGAATCGAGGATCCTAACATAGGTTCAGCTTGAAAAAAAATTTGTCGGCTAAAGAATTTAATACAATACTCGGTGCATTAAGCCTTTTACCTTCATCAGTGTTGTTATAGACTACCGGACTCGTAATGTAAATAACTATCGTTTGTCTGAAATGCTAGTATTCAGCCAATTTTTTCTTAGTAATACGCAATTTTGGTTTTTTAAATAGAACACCCTCTATATTTTTAGACATTTTAAAACAGCTCTGAAAATACTTTATGATAGCATGATTAAACTAAAACTTTGGAACTTATTCTTTTATTAAAATGAATTATTTGCCTAAAGGAAGTCATGACATATGCAAAATCACTAACAATTGAACAAGATATGCAAAACAAATTCCACTTGTCTTTAAAAACACCTCATGAATTATCGCACCACACGTATAAAACAATTGGAAACCAAGTTTTTTAAATGGAACAATAAAATCTTTTGAATTGTATTTTACGAACGAAAAACTAGTAGGCCGTGAATTAAGTTGGTTTGATAATGGAGGCTGCATACTGGCATACTGGCTTTTTTTAATATCTCTATTATTAATGAAGTTACGAGTTGTCTAGCAATGTACAAACACCCTCGAGTTATTCAATTTTGCGGCTTTTTCTATAATTGTTAACTAGGTGTGCTGTTGGTACTGGCTGCTGGTGGTGGACGATGTCCTGTTGATGGGTTTTGTAGGTTTTCACTACTAAAATAATTTGTTTTATTTTATCATGAATTCAAGACTTTGTCAAACGTACTTGGTTCTTTGGAGGAGGCTTTTTCTATCGTTGTTAACTAAGTGTGCTGTTGGTACTGGCTGCTGGTGGTGGATGGAACAAGCATATTTCAATAATTTTTACATGCATGCATGTTTGGACAAAAAGCATAGTATTTTAAATACAAGCAGAAATAATTACTACCTTGTTCATGTCTATAATACAACTATGTCATAAAAGTTAGTGTAAAACTAAAGGACTACAGAGGCAGCTATACCTGCCAACATAAACTATCTTTCTTAAAGATTTTCACATAATCTACTTCCATTATTCATTTCCTTTAATAATTTATAAGGTCTATATCTCACCATCTTCTTCTTATTCTTTTCCATTTCCCTTATGTCTATGGTGTCAGGTTGCTCATTCATTTGCGGTATTGGTCACGATCAGCTGCCAATCTCTTTAGTTGTCCTAAGTTCTTTCCTCTATCCAGTACCATCTTTTCCATTCTTTCTTCCCATGTTTCCCTAGGCCTTCCTACATATTGCCTTCCCTTCGGCCTTGCTTCCAGTATCCTTTTCGGGTCTCTTCTATTTCGCATTCTCATGACGTGTCCAAACCAGGCAGACTGCCTTCCCTCCACTTCTTCTACCAATGGTTCCATTTCCAGTTCTTCTCTAATCGCTGTATTTCTAATTCTGTCACGTTTCGTTTTTTCGACCATTCTTCTCAAGTATTTCATTTCCCCTGCTATATCTCACCATATTCCTAAATAGAAATAAATACACTATTATACGAAGAATATTCAAGTGCATTAACTCACGAATATGCATTAGAATAGAAACTTACTGAACCAAGAGCATCTAGACTAGATAGTAGGCCATTCATACTATCCTCTTCTGAACTTAAAACAATATGAACAAGCATACTGCTATCCAGAAGCTCACGATTCAAAACAATTCTAACAATTACGATATTTGGTATTTAACAAATGACATCATAGCACTTCTGATTTACATATTTAAAATGTTTATTTTATGAACTCAGAGTTGTTCATCTGTAGGAGATGTCATTTTCACTGCTGTACATGTAAAATTTGGTTTTTTCCTGTATAAGACTTCATGTGCTGAACTAAATAACTTCTTTGCACTGTTCTATATTCACAATCAGAATAACTATAAGGTTTTTCTCCAGTATAGGGTTTTATATGTCAAACTAAACTATCTATACTTCTATGCGAATTTCTGTATTCACACTCAGTACAAGCATGAGGTTTTTCTGCCATATGAGACTGGATATGGTTAGCTAAATCATCTTTCTGTGTTGTTGTGTATTCACAATTAGAACAATCGTAAGATTTCTCCCTCGTGTGAGACCAGATATGTCGTTTCAAGTGACTTTTCTGCATTGCATTTTAGTCACAAATAGTACAACAAAAAGGCTTTTCTCTTGTATAAGACCGCATATGTCTAACTAAATGACTGCTTTGTGCCGTTTTGTATTCTCAATTAGAACAACTAAAGTTTTCGCTCCTGTATAACACTTCATATGTCCAACTCAACTATTTTTTTGCAAAGTTCTGTATGAGCGTTCTGTATGAGCATTCTGTACTGTCATATGGTTTTTCTCCAATATGAGATTGGATATCGTTGACTAAATTATCTTTCCGTGTTGTTCTGTATTAACAATAGGGACAAACATACGGCTTCTCTCCTGTGTGAGACCGCATATATCTAAGTAAACTACGTATCTCTACTGCCGTGTATCCAAATTCAGATTAATCGTATGGTTTTTCACCTGCATGTTTTCGCATATGTAAGACTAAATGAGGTTTATCCTTTGCTTTGTATTCACAATACGAGCAACTGTACGGTTTACTCAAGTATGAGATCTCATATGTGCTGTTCAATAAATATTGTAGCAAATTCATGGATGTCCTTCATGCTTTCTCCAAGTTCTTGCGTAGTAGGTAAATTATTGGGATTTACATATTCCTTGCCTTATGCGATAGAATCGTACGATTCTAAAAATGATCATATAGAGCTTCTTGTTAAGTGTTTATTAAGGTTATTTAAAGAAAGAAATGCTGCCTTTATACGACAGGAACTACCCAACATGGCAACATGCCAAACCTATAATACAGCCAGATTATAAAATACTGTCATGGCTCCATGTTATTTCATTATGTTTTTACTATTAGTGTATGAATTGGCTGTCAAGATCGAGAGAGTAAACAATAAAGGCGGCAACGCTGCTGGTGATTTGACCTAAAATTAACCGGCGCACTGGTGGGGACGTAAACTACAAGATTACCGCTTCAGCTAACTTTTTCAGAATACAATATGGATTAAACTTATGTTACCTATATGTAGAAAGTGTCGACGGGAATCCCGACCAGGGTTGCCATTAGTGGTGAAATTTCACCAATTGTGGTGAAAATAGCTTACAATGTTGACCCAGTGGTGAAGCGGTGATTTTACAGTAAAATATAGGGAAAAGTGCTGAATATTGATAATACCAGCATTTTTTAATTTTCGTATTCCGACACAGTAAGGTCAATATTGCAAATATGCGATCGCAGCATTATTTTGAAAATGGTTGCTGAAATATAATATGTCAGGATGTTTATATGGAAAGCAATTCAACGTTTGTTTATTCTTTCAGCACGGTGTGAATAATTAAATGTTAATGGTGAGAGATTATTTACTGCTGATAGCACCAATTCAGGGAATATCCTACCAAATTGTAATTTATATAACACTAGCTTTCGTATTTGCATTTAGCATATCCTTATTATTAAAATTAAATAGGCTACTTACTCACTGCTTACTGTACGCACTTCTAAAGATCGTAACCGGTGTTTCGTGTTTTTGTGATGTGAGTGAATTTCTGTACTCTGTGTATATAACTCTTAAATTCTATATAAAAATGAGTGGGAAGCAACAAGATCAATTTAAGTTGTGGTTACATCCAAGTAAAAAGGGGGTCACACACTTTTTTTGTAAATTTTGTACTCAGGATTGTGTGAAAAAGCAGAATTGTTAAAACACATGAAAAGCAAGAAACATGTGAATCAGATGAAAAATTACCCATTTAAACAAACTTTGTTTTCAATGGTATCCTCGTCTTCACCAGCACTTGCAGCTGCCAAGAAAAGTGGTGAATTTCAGTTAGCTTTGTGTGGTGCAAAACTTTTGCAACGTCTGGCAACCCTGATCCCGACAAGTCGGTCCTGCCACACAGTGAAGTTTTACGGTGAAAATAACTTGTAAAAGTGAATTAAATTGCCGAAAGTGTAGAGCGTTTAAAGTGAAAAGTAGTAAAGCAGACTTACGGTCAGTAAATTAAGTAATTAATATAGGATAAAGAACAAAATAACTAGAAACGAGTTTAAGTTTTGGAGCAGATAACAAGTGATAAACAGAACTGGGCCGAAGGAAGAGAATACGAGGCGTGCGCCGATCTCCGAGGGGCCAACCCGGACGCATTTATACATTCCGTATATGTATTTGGCACCTAACGCAATTTGATTGGTTAGATTCGAATTTTAAACCAATCAGACTAGAAGTGCGAAATCTACATACGGAATGTAAATCGGTGCTACGCGGGCCGAAATTGCAGCAAGAAACGCAAATACAACACCTGTGTTTTTCCGAGTTTAGGTGTCCTGTGCCCTTGGACAAAGAAAATATGCAACAAAAGTGAAAATGCAAATAATATATATATTACATAAAATAAAAGCAAAAAACAGATAATATACGAGTAATACTTTTAATGCGATGAGCCATGTTTAATTGCATTTAGTTGAGTCCTTTTCACATTTTATGATAGATTATGCTTCTTAAGTCTTTTCTTGGCAGGTTCCCCACCTGATTTACGACCCAAGGGCTTTTTCCTGCTTCCCCTTGTCATGCCGACTTTTCTTCTATTTAATGCTGTAGGCTGAACTTTCATGCTGGCTTTTTGCCTGTAGCGTTGAGCACATGAACTCCCAGCAGTGCACAAAAAACTTTCCCAAGCTGTATTTGTCTTCCCCTGCTTGAATCGTTGGCAAAACTTTTTGGCTGTTGAAGTACTGGTAATAAATTCGCTATTTTTGGTCAGCAATGATTCGACGACATTCTGAAAATTGATGTAATCATCAGTACTTGTAACCATTTCAGTTACACCGGAAAGTTTTTCTTCATCTTCACTATTATTGGCATCTGTAGGGACTAAATTATTTAATTGAAGTATAATTTCTTCGCTTTTGGTTACAATGCCATTTGTTGTTAATGGTTGCGGAAGGAAGGGCTCATAAAACGACGGCGGCGCGGTTGGATATTATCACCAAAGCCTGGTTTAGCCTTCGAAAGACGTGCTTCCGAAGAGGTTGCTGGCGCGTTAGTACGAGAGACTCCGAAGAAATGCAGAACAGCAGTTTGATGTTTGCAAAACCGCCCCAGTCTGCCCGCTTCGTAACTGCAAAAGCCTGCTTGGATGTCCACATCATAGTAAGTTCCATTATTTTCACTGCATGGAACTGCATAAAGAAGAGACGATATTTTGTTGATGTCTTCTTTCTGTATGGCTGTGGAATTGTTTCTAATTTATGAATGCAACTTGTATAATAATGTGCTATTTTACTAAATTCAAAAGCGATTAATACAGTGGCACTTTGGTGCATAGAAATTTCACTTTACTATATGGTAATGTCACTGTCAAATTCGGGGTTAGCAGGTTAGGTTTTTGGGTCAGTCTGTGTCAAAACTGACGCAAAACCTACCTACAGAACTTTTCAATCTTTTCAAAAGCAAACTGCATTCCAAATTTCTCAATATCCGCAAACAAACGGTACCCAGACAAGAAACTTGACCCTAACCTCTGTAATAGTGGCAATGCAGCCCAACAGCAAACCATTGACAATCTAACAGCAGAGATCAAACTCTTGAGAGAGGAACTGTTAAAAAATAAAAATGGCTCCGATTTATAAGATAGCTCTTTGGAATGCCAATGGCCTTTCTAGCCACAAACAGGAAGTTGCAACATTTCTCATACACAACAGCATTGATATCCCACTAATATCAGAGACTCACTTCTCCAGCAGAAGTCAGTTTAAGATACCAAACTATATCATGTACTCCACAAATCATCCAGACGCAGACAGGCAAGCGAGGGGTGGCACAGCCATAATAATCAAACATCATGAGCAACCTCGCTTCAAGGAAAACGATTTACAAGCAACAGCCTTAGAGAATCTAGACTCGCATTGTCCACTTACTCTGTCCGCAGAGTATTGTTCTCCAAATTATTCCGTCAACAAGGAGGGTCTTATCATACATTTTCGGTGACTGGGTTACTGGTAGCAGATTCATGGCCGGGGGAGACTACAATGCGAAGCATAATCACTGAAGTTCTCGTCTTTCTCCCCCAGGCAGGGGTAGATCTCTGTACCAAATCATACAAGAACTTCAATTAAATCATTTGTCTACATATAAACCGACATACTGGCCAACAGACCCAAATAAAATACCGGACCTGTTGGATTTCTTTGTCACAAAATGTATCGCTCCAGGATACCAGAATAACTGTTCATGTCTAGATTCATTCTTTGACCACACTCCTGTTATATTCTCTGTTGGTGCTACAATCATCGAAAAGGAGAAACCAGCTAAGCTATTTAACAATAGAACAGACTGGCAATACTTCAGAAGCTTAGTGGACAACCAACTTAACATGAGAATTCCTTTAAAATCCACCGAAGATTTAAAAGCCGCTGTTTTAAACTTTACCAGAATTATTCCGGAATCAGCCTGGACTGCTACACCCACTATTCCATCTAAAAGTATACAAGAATGCTGTCCAATATCCGTCAAAAAGAAAATAGCTGAAAAGGGACGGCTTAGAAAAATCTGGCAAACCACCAGATATCCTTCAGAGAAAAAGGTTTATAATCAAGCCTCTAGTGAACTAAAAAACCTAATCAGAAACCTGAAAAACGCATGCTTCTAAGAATATCTTGAAAACCTTACCGCTACGGATGACACGAATTACTCTTTATAGACAGCGACCAAGGGAATAAAGCATCAAAGACTACCAGTCTCCCCTATACACAAAAAAATGACAGCTGGGCACGTACTGATTCGGATAAGGCAGACACATTTGCGCCATATGTACTGAAAGTATTTCAACCTTTACCGTCGTCAAATACTCCTGAAGCAGAATTGGAAATTAAGGACGCTCTGGAAGCCCCTTGCCAGATGTCTCCGTTACCAGATCTCTTTACAGTCAGAGAAGTCAAAAACATGATTAAAACCAACCTTCATACAAAACAGGATCCTGGCTTTGACTTAATTACATGGCAACTTATAAAAGAACTTCCGCGTAAGGGAATAGTTATGCTAACAATATATTTTCAAGGCTGTATTAAGACTGGGCTACCTCCCAGCTCCATGGAAAGTTGCCCAAGTAATCCTAATTGTAAAATCTAGCAAACCACCAAATAATAATAATAATAATAATACCACATTTATTTACAGAATATAGATAGGTACATAAGATACAAAAACAAAATGTATATATAAATTTGTAAATAGGACATAGTTCAGTTAGCAAGTAAAAAAGAGAACAAGCTAACTGATCTACCACTATGCCCATCCAGGATACGATGTCTATACAGAGAGATTTTTCTTACTACGAACACGGCAGACGATATGTCGAATTTACAAATGCCGAGAATTTAACTTTGACAGTTCCCGTATTTTGTCACTAGATAATATCTGCTGTCATTTCTATCTTAAAATCGATAACTACGAAGCAATGGATCAGTGCAAATTTTAAAATGGTATTATCAGGGTCCAACGGTACGGGAAATTCAAAATTCTTTCACAACATTTGAAAATAGGCGTTCTTTATCGTTATCAACGTTACATGGAGTTATTTCAAATTTTGGAAACTTTGGATGTGTTTCTCCCCAAAAGCACGAAAGCCGTAATGTTCTCCATGAAGACAGGTATTTAAAAGAGGTTTGTATTACCGCTAATGACTATCCAGACTATTTATTTAAATAAATTGCAGAACTAGTAGATTTAGCTGCGATATTCTTCTCGTTGGCCATTTCAGAAGTATGGAATTTTGTGAAACTGTGACAGATATGCCTAAAACTTCCTCTGAAAAGTCGTTTTCACTACAACTAACGATTTGAAGAACTGCGTTTAAAAACTAAAAGGGTTGTTCAGAGTACTAGCACTAAGGCAGGCTCTTTGAACAAGAGCTAATTTAAACTTCTTGAATTTTGTTGTTTGAAATAAAAACAGTTTTATTTTTGTTTGCATCTTTTTTTTACTGAGTTAGTTTGTTCGGAAGAAATTATTTCTTTCTTCAGAATGCGTTACTGTACTGTTAATCTCTAAAAATCCTGTTTTTCATCTCTGAATTTATCACCTGAATTAATCACAGAATAACAGTACCTCATACATTCTATCTGTGATATAATAATTAATTTAAAAAAAATTACACTAGGCGTCTGCGTTGAACAATTACTTAAACAATCAAAGCAGACGACCCGTGGATTAATATCAGAGTACCTTAGACCGACTGTCCATCGGTCTTGGCGTATTTTTAGGCAATCGTAAATTCGCCTTGATTTACTCGTGTTCGCAGTTCATGAATTTTCACTGTATACACGGACAAGTGTAAAAGTGTACAAAATAAATAATTAGAAATTAAATGATCAATATAGGTAAACAAAATATATTGCAAGAGAAAGGAGAGCACCTCATTGGCTTAGAGCGAGTTTACTTTTAAAATGACGTTTAAATTTGGCTAGTGGTGCGTCTATCAAATTATTGGGAATTATGTGATTATAGTAATAAACTACTCGTATATTGTAAGAAAATGACCTCTTGAAGAAAGACGTTTTGTGGTAAGGAATAGTCAAATCATGCTTCGATCGAATATTAATATGATGTTGGTCGTTTCTATAGGATAGTTTATCAAATAGGTAAGGAGGTACTTTGTTGTTAATAATTTTGAAATAAAAGATCGCCGTATGGAATATGCGCCTATTGGACATGTTAAGCCATTTTGCTTCATTTATTTTTTGCGAAACGTGATGCTGCTTACGCAAACCAAAGATGAATCGCAGACAAGAATTTTGTGTTCGTTGGATACGCAAACGTGTAAGAGCGGTGATACATGAGTCATACAGGGAATCGCAGAAATTAAAATGAGATAAGACTAATGTATCACACAATAAAATTTTCGTGTCCCTTGTTAGGCAGTACCTGTTTGCGTATAGCAGTTTTAGATTATAATACGCTTTTTGAATGCAACGAGATACATGGTAATCAACATAGACTCCTAGATTTTTGCAAACAACTTTGTATGGTAAAATATCATCGCCCACCTTTATTTGGAACAGAGGTGCATTCATATCTCTATCCTTCTTCTTACCAAATAGCATGACAGAAGATTTGGAAGAATTTATTAGCAACGAGTGTTTCTTGCTGAATTCGACAAGGTTTAACAAATCCTCATTCACTAACGACACCGCCTCCTCTAATAAATGCGGAAAAAAAGAGTAATATAGTTGTGTATCGTCCGCATACATGTGAAATTTACAGTGTTTTAAGCAAGAGTCTATGTTGTTAGTGTATATAGAAAACAAAAGAGGTCCCAATATCGAACCTTGTGGAACCCCCGATAAAACCACTCTGGGGTCAGATATTTTGGACTGATATTTTACCCTTTGAACTCTATTGGCTAGATAATTATTTATTAAATTAATTGCTGTGTTACTAAAACCGATGAAATTTAAAATAGACAAAAGAATTTTATGATTAATGGTGTCAAACGCTTTTGAGAAATCTAAAAGTACAAGTACCGTGAGTTTGTTGTTATCAGCCGCACTAATACAGTCATCTGTTACGTCCATTAATGTTGTGTTGCAACTATATCCAGTCCGAAAGCCAGATTGAGTTTTAGGAAGAATATCATTGATATTAAGGTGGTCGCGAATTTGCTTTTCTATAATTTTTTCAAAAACCTTGGATAATGTACACAAGATGCTTATAGGTCGAAAGTGTTTCAGCTCAGTAGGAGGTTTAATTTTGGGTAACGGAGTAACAAGGGCAGTTTTCCATACGTCTGGATAGACGCTCTCAGTTATGCAAAAATTTAATATATGAGTAAAATAAGGTAATAGATACCGACAGCACAAACGTAAAAGCTGAATGGTAATATTGTCCCATCCAGAACCTCGTGTCTTAATAGAGAAAATAAGATTTTGAACTTCCAACTCAGTTGTCTTATGAAATTGTAAGAGATTAGGAAATTAATTTTTTTTATGGGTAGCGTAGTAACTAATTAATTCACTGTTTGTAAAATGGGTAGCATTAGAAAAATTTTGAAAAAAGTCATTAATTAAATTTAAGTTTTGCATATTAAAGGGCAATTCTTGAGTATTGTGTTTATTAGTAATATTCAACTTACGAAATTCATTCCAAATAGACTTAGGACTATTATTGTTAGTAAATTTTGATTGCAAATACTCTATCTTTTCTCTAGAAACTGTGGCGGTAACAAGATTTTTTAGAGATTTATAATAATCCCAATGTATGGGATTTCCTGTTTTTTTAAATTTACATAGAGCTCGATCTCTTAAACGCATCATACATTTTAAATTGTCGGTTAGCCAAGGTTTGCTGACCTTAAAAGATCTAGATTCTTTGATGGGAGCATGCAGGTCAAAAACATTGCATAGGTTATCATTTAGAAAATTTATTTTGTCGTTAACATTCTGCATATCAAACATCATGAACCATGGGACAGCGTATAAATCCCGAATAAAAAGGTCATGATTAAACATTGAGAAATCTCTAAAACTACGAGTAGTAGGTGGAACTGCTTTTACCGAAAGAGATAAAGTGCAGGATACTTTAAAATGATCTGCGATATTACACTCCGAGACATTTTTTTCTAATATTTGTAGATTGTTACTAGAAACGACTATCAAGTCAAGTAAAGTTATTGAACTTTTGGTAATTCTTGTAGGCTCGTCGATTATTTGCACTAGGCCCAACGTGTCCAAGAGAGCGTTAAATTTTGTTACAGAGTCATTAATTTTTAATAAATCGAAGTTTAGATCACCCAAACATACGATAGAATCGCAAGTGGGTACGTATTAAGTTAGATATTCTATCTTCAAAAATATTTAAAAAATCAGATGAAGGAAAATTAGGAGGTCGATAAACAGTACCTACCGCAATCTTCTTTTTGTTGACGTTAATGTATACCCAAATTTGTTCAAGATTAGAATTAAAAGTAATAACAGAATAGTTGATATTATTGTTGATATACATACCAACTCCACCACCTCTAGTTTGCCTGTCTTTCCTGATAAAGTTATAGCCTTCAATTTTTACAGAGCTGGACGGTGTGTTGGCAGATAACCACGTTTCACTTAAACCAAACAAGGTGCACCCGCTCTCAATCACAACATTCCTGAGATCATTAAATTTAGAAATTAACGACCTAACATTTAGATGACATAACTTTATTTTCCCCATTGTAGCAAAAAAGAAACAGTTGTAAAATTATTAACAAATTCTTAAAGCTAGATTTAAATTACCTTGGAATAAAATAAAAATCAAATGCAAAAATTTAATTCTGCACAGGCATTGTTGTTCTCGGCAGCAATTACCTAAGAAATTAAAATTAACATCATATACACCCGAAAACAAACAAATATGATAGAATACCAATAAAAAAAGTAAAATTAAGAAAGTTTATTGCAAACGGTCCAGATCAGAAATGTTCATTGCAGATACAATTCTGTTGTCTTTTTTAATCTTTACAACACCATCTGCTGACCACACATTTGTAGCACCATATTTTTAGCTGCAGCTTTAAGAACCAGCAAGCGTTGCTTTGAGAGGTTTTCTCTGATAACCACCTTAGTATTTTTGAAATGCTTCTTATTTCTAAAAATAAGGTTTCGGTATCTGTAGCTAGTGAACTTGAGTATTATGGCACGCGGTTTATCACCCACACGCTGGCCAACCCTGTGACAACGGTCAATCCAATCGATGCTGATAGGGATATCAGTTTTTTCCTTCACTAAATTGATGACCTTTTCCTCCACATTCTCACCTGCAGATTCACTAACGCCAAATATGCGCACATTATTTCGTCGAGAGCACTGCTGTAGATGGTCCACTTCTCTAATCAATGACTCATTTTCCTGTCGCAGGGTGCTGATACTGGAATCAAAGTTTTTGTTGATGTCAATGATTTTGGATTCCATTTTCTTCCACACTGCATCACAAATTTTGCTTAGGAAGCTTTCATCAGCAAGAACCACTGTAATAGTTTCTTTGATAATGCTGTGAATTTCCGCCCTTTGCTCGCGAGTGAAGGGCATCTTGAATACAATGTTGTAAACCACGGACACAATTTTTAAATGCCAATTATTTGCTTGTACGGGAATACTGCCAGAGCAACAACAAGTAGGTACGTCTACACTGTCGGAGAGACGAACATCGAATGAAGTCAGCTCTTACAGGCCTATCAGCCTCTTGCCCATACTAGGAAAACTATTAGAAAAGTTACTACTCAAAAGACTTATGCCTATCGTCGAAGATCTTAATCTTATTTCAGACCATCAGTTTGGCTTTCGAGAGCAACATTCAACCATACATCAAGTCCATCGAATTGTAGACTTTATAAATCAATCATTCGAAGAAAAGATGTATTGCACAGCAGCATTTCCTGATGATAGCCAGGCTTTTGATAAAGTCTGGCATGATGTTCTCCTCTATAAATTAAAATCTGCACTACCGCACTCGTACTACATTATTCTCAAATCTTACTTAGATGGTAGATACTTTCAAGTCAAATATGAACTGCAACTAACTGATCTTTATCAAATCATATCTGGTGTACCCCAGGGTAGTGTGCTGGGGCCGCTCTTGTACTTTCTCTTCACTGCTGATCTGCCCACCAATGATCAAACATTTACGGCCACATTTGCCGATGACAAAGCAATTATGGTTAAGCATAAAGACCCCATTATAGCTGCGGAGATCCTGCAGGAAAATTTAAACGAGATAGAAACATGGGCAAAAAAGTGGAGAATAAAAATAAATGAAACTAAATCTCATCATATTACTTTCACAAAATGTAAAGGCAACGTACCTCAAGTCTTCATGCATAATGCACCACTACCACACGTAACAGAGGTGAAATAACTAGGCTTGCACCTTGACAGGGGTCTAACGTGGAAAGACCACATTCGGATAAAGCGGAAGCAACAAATTTAGCAAACACTGTTACTGGGAAGAAAATCCAAATTGTTTCTTCGTAACAAAATATAATGTAGCATTCAAGCCTATTTGGATCTATGGGCTACAACTCTGGGGCACAGCAGCCAATACCAACATTCAAATCATCGAACGCATCCAATCGTGCTATGTGTGATGCTTCATATTTCCTGAGAAGTGTAGACATTTTGTGTGATCTAAGAGTGGACTCCGTGAAAGACCTATAGCGAAACACAATGAAAAATATTTAAATACATTAAAATTCCATCCTAACTATCACGCTGTAAATCTTCTTGATAACAGTGCAAATGTCCAAAGACTCAGTAGAATTAAGCCACTTGACTTGCCACATAGATTTATACAGCTGTAAATAATTAATTAGTAATTATGGTAACGTCTAGTCGCTAAACGTATATTATTTGTAAGAAATCTTGGTGTTCGGATTGATGGATCCTATCTCTCACATCTATTTATGACACTTTCAATCGTTTATTTGTTTTGCTTATTGTATTCCTTTGTTATACAGATTACAATTAGTTATTAAATTTATTAAAAAAAATAGAATAACTACGGCTTTAAAGCACGTGCGACGAGTTTAAGTGCACAACGAGAAGCGGAGTGCTTTTAACGTTGCTAGTGCTCCAAAGGCACTTATACACGTGTATCATACGCTACGTTTTCAAAGATTGTAACAGATTGGTTCGATGACACTTTTTCCGTTACTTTGTGTTAGATATTCTTTTTTTTTTTCTCTCCTATCGACTACGGTTACCCCCTGGAACCGCTCGCGCATTACTTCAGGGGGCGCGGGCGTCACTTAAACCTAAGCCTTAATTAAGTTAAAATCTAGACCGCCCGGGACCGCTGATCGCTAGTCTGCCACTCTAACCACTAGGCCACCAGGTTAGAGTGGCAGACTAGCGATCAGCGGTCCCGGGTACAAACCCCGGGGGAAGCACAAATTTACGTAAGAAAACGTATAATGTCAGTCCTTCTCAAGACTAACCAAGAACACCTGAAGACGGTAGTAGATCAAAAATCCCGAAACGTTGTGTGATTTACACCCTAAGACAGTGGAAAAAGTCCTTCATGGGGTGTTAATGCCTCACCATTATTATTATTAGTGGTAATGATCAATGTTTGTCTCCAACGCACTTTGTGTTGCTTTTTATCATGGAGTAAGAGGGAAGGAGACCGAGCGCCATGCTACAGAATCTGCGATGATATTTATGGCTCTTTAATAGTACAACGTCTACCACTGGCAGCGCTGGTGTTCCCGCCGAGTCCTAGATCCGTCACGTGATCGTGGCATACAACCGCTACGGCAAATCAAGACGTGAACAAACCCCCACCCTGCCTTCAACTTATCCGTCCTTGGAACATTTGCACTGCGAGTGGCAGGATACGGTACTACTAAAAAGCCGCAAATATCAACGCAGGTTTTGGCGAACGACATGCATGAGGATCGGTCTCCTTATCTCTTACTTCATGCTTTTTTTACTTAAAATGGAAGACATAATCTAGAAAAATAAACTGACATTTCTAAATTATTTTATTAGACAGGTGATATAAAACCAATTGTGTTTGAAGTAGAGTTTCTAGATGTTTGTGATTATTTATTTTGTTATGGTTCGGAGACTAATTGTCAAAGTCTGTCTCTTTATGTCCAAGTGGGCACTTATGTGATAGATATATTGAGATGGTTTTAAGCCTACAACATGGCTCTGTTTGCAGTGCAAAATATTCAACCAAGTCAATAAAGCACAGAGTTAAGATATTTTATGAAATTGCAATTTAAAACAATAATAAAAGTATTAAATGCATTGGTAGTGAGATGCGAGAAGTAGTAAGTAAACGGATAAAGGCACGCATAAGCAAAGCATATTTCAGAGGGTTGGGATTTGAAGTTGAATAAAGTAAGATAATATTAATGATAGGTTTGCGCATACTTAAAGCCAGACAAAACGAAGTGATTTGACACAAAATGTTTGTAATGTGAATATTAAATGAGCGAAGTTATTAATAAAGACAAAGGTCAGTGAATGGTAAACAATTTGAAAGATAAATGAGATCGGAATAAAGGAAAATAGAAAATTGCAAAAGAGCAATCCCGAAATTAGGCAACGGAAAAAAAGGAAAGCACGCAACGTGTGTAAATGTGAACTCAATGTCCAGTGCATTAATAAAACAGATTGAAAAAGCAGAGTAGTGAATTTTAAAACATTTGTGTGCGTAACAAAAGGAACAATGATAGTCACAAGCAAAGCAAATTTTTTTTAGATTTAAGAAAATATTAATTTAAAATGTATGTAATCTAATTTTAATCTATTTGTGTATTTTGCTATCAAAACTAATCTCTAAATAACAAAAATCATCGCGGTAACATAGCAACGTGATGCCCTTTTGTTGTTAGAGGGAAACAATTGAAACTAGAAATTAATGTATATTGTCGAATTTGTGCTCCATCTTTAATTAATGTTTTTAAATAGTAAACAAATATTTCACCATATAAAAAGTGGTTCAAGTTATTTACCAAGTGTTCAGGCAGCTGTACGAGTGTTTGTGGCGATTTCCACGACGCAAAATTTAAATTTTCCAATTCGCCTCAGAGACTGGACATCGGCAGCCGATCAGCTGAAATTTCCGTGGGTCGTTACCGGCACAATTAAGCAGCTGAACCCAGAGGTCTGTACTGCAATAGGTCGGCGAGGTCTGCAAAAGCACCTAGAGCTACATCTACACCCAGGGGAGCGACTCCAGCAGAGGAATCCTGCAGCGTCAACTGGTGCCAGCATTAAACCAAGATCGACGAGGGTTTTACGAGGTAGGACACTGATATTTATTGAGTGGCGTGTCCCCAGACAGCTGCAGAAGTCCAAGATTAAGCCTTGTAAAAAGTACTCAACGTGTTTCCAAGCGTCCGGCTACTCCCCAATTTTTATAATTAACAAGGCGTCATCAGATTTTGCGGTTTTGGGCAGAATTCCAAGCACCAGAACAAGTGAATGTTGGCTTCGGGTCTACGTCACGAGCTATAACAATGAATTCGAGCTTGTGTTGCCAAGGAGACTAATGAAATTATTTACCTGATACTTTTCTTGCCGGTAAATCACTTTTAGAACGTTGAAATAATTGCTGTTGCACTGGCGACATTTTGTGTCGTTTTGACGGATTGTAATTATATCAGCTAAAAATCGCGCAATGGAGCTACTGATTTTAAATATAGCGCATTTCAGAACCCAATCTGAGTTAAGCAGTTATGTGTTTGCCGAGAGCTAGCTTAAATAATATTGCAGTTAGATAAAATATTAAGAAAAGGGCTTTCAACCATTTTATTTGTGCAATTAATTAATATGTTTTATTTTAACCAGCCTTAAATTACTGACAGGCAAAACGGAGCACAGTATAAAATTAAACTGAGAATTGTGTGCAGAGATTTGCTCTAATTAAATTTAAAATTTTGTACAAACAAACAAATAGGCATTTCATTACAAACAGGCACCGCAACGTGGAGCCTTTTACAGTCAAATCATTTCATAACAATATATAATCCATTCAGGAAACTCCCGTGACGTTAAAGTCACTATCAGTTGGTTAATATGAAAATCGCTAGTAGGGTGTTAGTAATTTTTGCATTTTATGTTGGCGCCACTTTCAATTTAAATTTCAAGTTTTTGTTTTTTATTTTCACTTTTACATTTTGATTAATTTGGTTGCATATATAATACATGATTACTTACTAAAGTTATTTATAATTTATGTTTTAACTTTTTTTTACTACGATTCATATTTAAGTTTAGCAAAATAACAAATAGTTTGTCATAATCTTACTTACAGGTTTGACGCTATTGACCGTTAAGTACAATCAGCTAAAATAGTAGGTATTTAGTACTTATCTACTACATTCAAAATTTTGCATTTGACACTGTAAATGTCACGGGAGTTTCGTGAATGGATTATATATAGTTTTATGGTTTCTAAATTAGTAAAATAATTAAACATGCGTCAAAACAAAAATGTAGGTTATATATTTGCATGCTGAATTCATAGGCCTCCTTATGATGGTTGTTGAAAGGGTTAATATTGGAGTAACAATTTACTGGCTGCATAATAGAATGTTATAAAAATAACAACTGGTAATAGCTATTAAGACAACTAGAGTTTTTAAACTATAAAACTCGTGTTGTCTTCAAGATTTTTTCTTAACACTAATAACACAAGTCGACAACAAATTTGATGTTTGGAAATTAATGCGTTTCCTTGAATGATTTAGACCTGATTTCGATAATAAAATCCGTTTTTTTCCATCCCATACCGATTTTTTTACAAAACGACTGCTTGTTAAAATTTAGCCAATTCAAGGAATTAAAATAAATATGGAAAAAGTTTATGCTCAAATTTGATAATGATGGCGATTTTCGTAGATGTTTGTTCGTGTTTTTTAATTTAAATAATGGATATCATTGGATAAACGATCCGAACAAGTTTTGTTACATTTGTTGAAGTTTTGTGATAACTCAAGAAAGATAACCTATAACCACATTTGTAAAATCAGCATATTATGTTTATTTTAACATAAAACTTGGTGACTCTAAGATAAATCTTGGTCACCATGCGGGGTTTGCATAGAAGTCTTGCGAAACTGAACGAAAGGTAGAAAAAAATTATTAAGTTTCGGAATACCCATGGGGTGAGTGGATGGCGCAGCGAGCAAATGCTCGCCTCTCAAGCGGCCGGCCCGGGTTCGATTCCCTGTAGATACTATAGATGGATTTTAAAAATCGTACACTCCCCGGCTACCCCGCTAAGTCTGTGGTAGTCGTTAACCCCAAATAAGGGAACTCTTCCTCAATTTCGACGGGCAAGGTTAGCCACCTACCCGGCCTAAGGGCAAGGAGGGCTCATAGCACCACTTTGTGGTTATAACAGGCCACTGGCCTACAATAAGAGGAAGAAGAAGAAGAAGGAATACCCATGGTATGGCGTCAACCAAAAAACCATAGTGATTATTGTTATTTTTGTTCTTACGATATAAAAGATTTTAATACTACGAATAAAAGAAATACAACATATTTCAACGTCAGTTCTGCTGTCAGATCTGTGCCCCACAGACATGACGATTCCACCAAAAGAATTAGAAGCTATATTTTCTTCTGACTTCAATGAGAAACCATTTGATTCTAACGACCTAGACTACAATCCAGAAGTATGCGACAAACTAGAAGTTTTTACTCAAAATGAACTAAGTAATTTAATAAGAGATTTGGATCTTCCGAAAGAGGCGTCAGAATTGTTGGCATCTAGACTTATTGAGAAAAATTTGTTGGTTCCTGGTTTTCAATATATTTCCAACAAATTTCCGACTTTAGCAAGCAAAGTTAAAAGAAGGAGTTTTTGTAGGGCCTCAAAAAAGATCGCTTCGTAAAGATGAGTTTTCTTAATTGTATGAATCCTGTTGAAAAGGATGGACTTCGTTTAAAGAGGTTATTGAAAAGTTTTTGGGGAATCATAGTAGGGGAATCTTGTTAACAACATGTTAAAGAAGTTGCGGTACTTGGGCTGCAATATGAGTTCAAAAGCACATTTCCTATTCTCGCATTTGGATCAGTTCCTAGAAAATCTCGGTGCAGTGAACGAAGAATAGGGTGAAAGGTTTCACCAGGATATACGCAAAATGAAATGACGTTATCAAGGTAGATGGAGCATATCAATGATGGCAGACTATTGCTAATCTACTAAACGCAGTCTTCATGCAAAACGTAAAAGATAGTTAGTTGGACAGAAAACAAAATCACATATGTAATATTTTTGGACTATACGTTTATTTTTATTTTATGTCATAAATGTACATTATGTATATAAGGCGTCTTCTTTCTTTGCAATTTGTAAAAAAATCTTACGTGATACATAAAAATTAAAACGAAATTCGTGATCAGGGCCCCGATATTGTATAAAATTAGTTGTTGAAATCAAAACATCTTCCAAAAACGTTTTTTTGTAGACCTGTGTAGAGTGCTTTATGGACCAGCCAAGCTTATCCCACTTAATTTTGTGTCACAGGAACTTTAGCGCCAAGCCGTTGGCTGCGCTGACCAGTAGCCGTGCGTAAGGTCACTATATCAATAAGGTACCGCCAATCCATTCCTCGCTTGAGAATGTGAGAAAATTGTTAGATAAGGATAACAAATACAAATTTCCCAAGTGCAATAGGGAAGACACTAGTTTTTGGGGATTTTCTTTTTGGTGTAATGGCACTTGTAAAGTGAGGAATCTGTTAGGTTATGTGTTTTTATCCCCAGTTGGAGAAAATTGTGCGACAAGGATAGTAATAAAAAATCACTAATGGCGGTACCTTATTGATATAGTGACCTAAGCCGTGCGTTCTGTCGTCTGTCAACCAAGCAAGACTGGAAACCGTTCGAGTAGGCAATGGTCGATCCAGACTAACACTGCACGCTGATTTAAATCTTGGTGCATTCCATTACGATGCTAATTATAATTACAGTCTTTGTCCAAGTGTGGTTATTTACATTTATATACAGTGTGTAGGTATTGTTCTCTGCTGTCAACTGTATCTGTCAGTTCTATTGAGTTCTGTCACTCGTCACTGTTGTGTGCACTAAGGTAGTATTACAGTTCTCTAGTTTGAACCACGTGCGTGTTGGTTAACAGTGTTTTCGTTCCGATTTTTTCTGCTTTCTTTTTATTCGTTTAAAAACCAATCTTTTAAGATGGATAAAATTAAATGACATTACCGTATGCTATTTGGAAAGTAACTAGAATTTGAATTTGCCGCCATTTTCAGTAACTCAAAATGGCGGACAAGCAATAATGTCTAATCAGTGAAATGTTATTGACTATTCAACACTATAACATATAAGCCAATCATATTGCAGACATTTGCTTTTTTCAACCAATAACAGCAGTATATCACTGAATATTGGGCACCATGCAAAATATTCACAAAACAATGTACGTACTCAAAAACTAAATAGCCTTGTTGGGAAATATCACTTAGCAACGATGTTCTGTCCTTAGCGATATCGCTAGGTTACGTAAAACTAAACACCAACAAACTGTGTGAACAAAGTTTGGCTTGCGTTAAAAATTTTAAAATGTTGTGTTTTGGAAGTATTCTGCTGAATTTATGAGGATGAATATTAATTGTTGGATTATTTTTCAATAAAGTTAATCGTTATGTATTAATATTGTGAAATAGTCGTCCCAAATACCACTCGAAATGGATATATTTTTTAAAAATATTTTGCCATTTCCATAGAAATTATTGCAAATTTCACTCAACAAAATCACACCTAAATGTCACTCGCCTTCGGCTCGTGACATTTTTGATATGATTTTGTTTCGTGAAATTTAAACGCAATAATTTACATGGAAACGGCAAAATATTTGTCAAAATATATCCACTACTTGTGGTATTACCCTTGAAAATTTAATAAATTATTTAGCATGTGTCAGTCAGAACAGAAGATGTGAAGATTGCTGTGGATAGTTATGACAACAAAATCAACAAATTTTGAAGTTTATTAATAAAATGAGTGAAAACGTTCCAAATGTGGTTCCAGAGAAAATACTAAGAAAAGGAAATGAATTACGGGGGTAGTTTACTACCCATCAAATTCAAAAGTGTTTATGAGAAAGTATATACGTCATTTGTGAAGTGAAAAGGTCAAAAGGAAATCAAGGAAGTTACTGAAGATGTTGTGTTGGCCTTTCTTGAGGGTAATTATGTAGTAGTAGAATGTTCAGCTTCTCTAAAAAACTTATTCATATTATGCTTACAGTCCCAAAAATTAGCGCCATCGTCTTTATGGCCAGAGAATTCGATGTTAAAGTCGACATTGAAGACTAAGGGAAACATAGACCTCGAAAAGTTTGGTGCTCTTATCCCTTATTTAAAAAATTAAATGTCGGTTATCGTGCAAAAAAATCTAAAGTCCGCACACGCGAAGAAATTAAAACATTTTTCGAACAAGCTGAAGAGGAAGAATATTTCTTGTGAATGTAAGAAATTAATAATTGTATTCTATTTACATGTTAACTGAATGGGATTTTGTAGGTTGCGTTAATATTCGGAATCGCTGGGGCTTGGAGAAAAGCCGAATTGTGCGCTATGAAATTCAGTGACATACAGGATTGTGGTGATGTATTAAACGTTATTATTCCTGATAGTAAAACATACAAAGAGAGAAGATTCAGCATAATTAATGAAGGTTTTGGTGTTAACCCCATCAAGCTGTATCGACGTTATGTTGGATTACGCCCCACAAACTCACCTTTAAGATTTTTGTTACATTATCATAAGAGCAAGTGTAACCGCCAAAACGTAGGAATCAACACCTTTGAAGCAATTCCTCAAAAAATTGCAACTTTTCTTAATCTGGACAATCCAAAAAGGTACACAGGGCATCCATTTCGCCACTATTTGTTAACGCAGGTACTGTTTAACACCTTTATATTGCTGGAAGTAATTTAATTTTACATCTAAGAGGAGATAATACTTCTTTGAAGATACATGGTGGATGGGAATCATCAAAGGTGATGGAGTCTTACATAGAAGAATCATTTGAAGAAAGAGTAAAGGTTGCCAGACAGGTCTTCAGTGATGGAACACTGGCAATAAATGAAGAAACAAAAGTTGTAGAAGTAGATACCAAAGACAAGAGCACTGGATCAACGAATTCGAAAGAATGTGGCTGTTCTAGTTCAAGTATTGGTCCAGGTTATCAGTTTAGCGGTTGTACCGTTAATTTTGATGGTTATAATACTTTTATAAACAATGATTAATAAAATATTATTTTCTAACACTTCAACATCAGATCATTTTATTCTGCTTCTACAGTAAATTTGGGCTCGGATCATGACAATTTTTTTATAAAATACGTCGTCAATGACAACGTATTTTAAGTCCTTATAAAATAACGTCATTGACGACGTATTTTATAAAGAAATCGTATTTTAGGGGCAACTTAAGATGCGAGTTTATATGAGCCATGGAAACAGTATAAGATATTAGTGTTAGAAAAAACATATTAGGTAACTGAAAGAGAGCAATTACTTGTGCGCTTTAGTTGAATGTATAACTCAGAGAACTTTTATAAATTCTCTGTGACGTTTCTGTGTGACGACCGTAAGTTACAAAATGTTCTATTGTCAAGTTTGCACTAAAGCCAACATAACATGCCAAAAAGCGCTAGTTATAATGACAGTTAGTTGCCGAACCCTGTACAAAATAAACAATCACGCACATCTAGGAGCTGTAGCTTGAACAAAATCAATAATAGTGAGTTCCTATATTGTCAATATGGTAGAAAGTCCTATTGAACAAAATGTTCTAAATTTAAAGGTGATGATTGGCTCAAAATTCAACGAATTATATTCTCTTAATAATATGCTGAACAATCGCCAGAACCATGCCTTACAAGTTATATATTCGACCTCGTATATTAATAAAACTAATTGTGAAATTGCCTTTTGATTGTGGGGTAAACAACCAGTGGAATAGTTATCTATCAGACCAACTTTTGGGTGACTATTGACAATATTGTATTTTTCTAATAATGGCTCTCAGATAACCTTCAGAAAATTATGGTTGTGTAATCAACCCTAAGATGTCTTAATAAATTGTTTATATTTTAATATGTGAATGTAGCAGCAATACATCCATTAATAATGTAGTCTTGTAATAATTAATATTGTATATAATATGTTAGGGTAAATGTAATAAACTGGTGATTATGTATAATTTCCGGTTATTATATATAATCACCACTAAATTTGGTAAATGTGATAAATTATTGAATATTTATCAAATTAACCCTCGAGTTTATATAATTCCCAACTCGTAATGGCGAATGTGATAAATATCTTGTCTGATTGACCCAGTAGAATACAGCGCAGTTTTTTGAGTAGTTACTAGTCAGAAGGACAGTTTTTCGTTGGACACTATGGCGCGAGAGGCTGCCAATCACAATATTTTATAATTTACAATTTAAAATGCAATAAATGGTTATTTTAAGTCACATGTAGCCTAAACGAAATTTGAATAAAGGACTGACATGTCTTGTCAAATGAAAGCCCTAAGTAGAGAAAATAATTTTATTATTAGAACTTATACAAAACAGTTACATATCAAAAACAACCTGAACCCATGCTCTCGAGAAAATAGTAGTTTGTATACAAATGCACTGAAGTTTAACTTTTTATCACGAATGTAGATTCAGTTGCTGAGGCCCGTAGGGCCAATGCAAATAAACCACATGAGGGATAAAAAGGAACTTCAGTGCCGAGGTGTACACTATGTTTTATTTGAAATCGAGAAATCGTGAAATTACAACATTTTAACCAACTTTTGTAGGTTATGTTCGGTCGATTGACGTTTATCTGTCGCCTCGTCACCTACAAAAAAGTCGTAAAACAATGGATTATTTCACTGCCGATTTCTCGTATTTTAATGACGATTTCGGCGTACTTCACTGCCGATTTCAAATAATAGTAGTTTGTATACCACGGCCCTAAAGTATACATTTTTATCACGAATGTGGATTTAGTTGCCGAGGCCCGTAGGGCCAAGGCAAATAAACCACATGAGGGATAAAAGGAACTTCAGTGCCGAGGTGTACACTATGTTTTATTTGAAATCGAGAAATCGTGAAATTACAACATTTTAACCAACTTTTGTAGGTTATGTTCGTTCGATTGACGTTTATCTGTCGTCTCGCCACCTACAAAAAAGTCGTAAAACAATGAATTACTTCACTGCCGATTTCTCGTATTTTAATGACGATTTCGGCGTACTTCACTGCCGATTTCAAATAAAAACATTTTACCAAATAACGTTTATTGCTACTACTACAAATTATTAAATATTTTAAGTTTATTTAGTTAGACATGTTAGACTGTTATGACATTTAGAATTACAAAGTTTGGCAATTTTTTTACATTTGCACTTAGCAGACTTGCATTGTCCCTTGCGAACACATCGCTGATATCCCTGACCTCTAGAAAGCGAGAGAATTTTGGTAAAGTTATGGACTTTTATCACATTCGCCATTACGAGTTGGGAATTATATAAACTCGCTGGTTAATTTAATAAATATTCAATAATTTATCGCATTTACCAAATTTAGTGGTGATTATATATATGATAACCGGGAATTCTACATAATCACCGGATTAATCACATTTACCGTAACATATACAGGGTGAGGCACCTAAAGTGTTACAGAGCAATAGCACTCAAACTATTGATCACATCCAAAAATGCTTCAGACAAAAGTTTCAGTGTTCGAGAAGGCCGTCATACTGGATCACTCTATTTTTTATCGGTGGAGGCGCTGAAGCTACGTCAAGGTCAACTCCACTTTTTTAAATGGAACCATGTATTTTTCTTTCGATGACATTATTACCGATTTGAAGACGAATTCAGCGACCAGCAACACAAGGTCATTCTAGTTACGCAAAGTATGAAAATAGTCGAAAAATAGAAAAATGCAACAGTGCAACAAACACGAGTCAACACGACGGTGCACCACCCCATTATGCTATGTGTTTAAGACAAGTGCTAAATGAGATTTTTGGCGAAAAGTGGATAAGACGAGGCGGTCCTGTAGCTTGGCCACCTCGTTCGCCAGATCTAACATCACCAGATTACTTTTTATGGGGTTTTGTCAAAGATCGCCTAATGGCGGTAGCACCTATCACGCCTGACGACATGAAAGACAGAATACGCCGAGCATGTACCGAAATTACACCACAAATGTTGGCTGAAGTTAAACGGTCTTTTCATTAGCGAATTAACAAGTGCTTACAAGTCGAGGGTCATCACTTCGAGCATCTTCTGTATGTAGACCCAAACCAAGGTTAGTGGATCCTTTGAAAGTGATTATTCCAATATTTTTCGATTTTTCGACTATCTTTATCTTTAAACTTTGCGTGACTAGAATGACCTTGTGTTGCAGGTCTCTGAATTCGTCTTAAAATCGGTAATAATGTCATCGAAAAAAAAATACATAGTTCCATTTAAAAAAGTGGAGTTGACCTTGACGTAGCTTCAGCGCCTCCACCGATAAAAAAATAGAGTAGTCAGTATGACGGCCTTCTCGAACACTGAAACTTTTGTCTGAAACATTTTTGGATATGATCAATAGTTTGAGTGCTATCGCTCTGTAACACTTTATGTGCCTCACCCTGTATATTTACAAAATTTTCTGCAAATGCAAATTTCCATTGTAATTTCACCAAAGAATGGAGTTTAAGAACATGGCCTAACCCCGGATGCTGTGGCTCAGGACGATTTACTGATCTTACCTATATCATATCCAAATGCGTTTCGTTACGCTAGTATTCTACTTCAGTGTTATTTTTACAAAAATGTTTGTTTATAAAAACAGAACGCTTGTATCGAATTGAATGATATTCAGAGTGACATTCCATACAAATTAATATAACTCTTTTTTAAGTTATTATTGGTGGGCTACTATTGGGTGAACAGTGTGTCACCACACAAAGCAGACAGTAACCCTTTAATGTCACGCCAATAACTTTAAATTGTTTTTTTCCAAAAAGAAACACATATTAATATTTTTTTATCTTTATAATTTTTGAACTGTTGTGACGAAAGATTAAGGGTCGGCCTTACCTGGTGGCGAAAGTTGTATTTGGTGTTTTGCTGGGTGGTAAATATCGGCCTAAGTTGACTAACTCGTCGGGAAGAGTCGGGCTGCTAGCAAAGCTGCAAAAAAACTATGGGAGAAAGCCCCAGGTCCTCGACGTCGAGAAATCCTTGGGTCGAACCTCCACAAGATATGAGATAAACCCAGCAAACCAAATAATAGCAAAACAAACTAGTAACAGTATTTATTTTAACATTCGGTTCTATAGCGCAACGAAGATAAATATAGATATACAGGCATAAATAAATAGACACCAAGACAATCAGAAAAATAAATGGCACAAACATACGTGAGGATGGTAACTCACGGCACCTTAAAAAATAAAGGCGCTACATAAGCACTTATAAAAGGGGCGAGCTGCATAAGTAAAATGGGTTCTTAAAACAATAGCCAACAAGTTAATACCTAAGTTAAGATTGCCCAATAAAAGATCAAATCAAATAAAAAGAAGCTCCGTGAGGCGCAAGTTTAAACAAATCAGAACACGTCGAAGTAACTACGGCTAGCAAATAACAAATGCGTATGTATAAAATTAGTACATAAATTAGCACGTATCCTGTTAGGCAAGGTGACTCGGAACAGAGCGATGCAAACAACAGGCTAACATAAACACTGATCGTTAGCTTTAACTAACGTTATGACAGTATTCAAGATTTAGAAGAGGCGAAATTTCTTCAAATTGTATGGCCATACAGCGGTCGAAGAGATTTCTTCAAAAAGCTTATTAGGCTTTTGATGATGTAGTAGTAAACGGCTTGAATGCGCTCCTAACAGAATAATTAATAATCCCGAATTTCAATTACGCAAATTTTGGTAGATAAGCAACCGCGGGCGGTACAATAACCACAACCTATTAAGTGCAAGTTAATTAAGCATATAACCTAAAAGCTGATCTCGTGCAGATGTGCCTAAACACAGCGGTCCTTGCCGAAAAACCCAGCTAAAACGTATCCTAGGTGAGTCCAAACGTCCTACAATAGCTTAATGGTCTAATAAAGACCCCAAAATATTATATTATTAATTCTCTATAGGATCCAAACCCCGAAGCAACGTTAGGGGTGAGTAAATTAGCTCATAAGGGCGCGGCTGGCATGCTAACCGAATGTCGCATTAAAAAACAGGAGCATGCATTATAATCACAGCCGGCGCCCTACCTGAAACGTAGCTATCAACATAACGAAAGGGCCAGGTTCTAACTTATTGCACACTAAAGCACCTGCCGTAGCTATTAATAAAACAAAAGGGGCCATGCAATAATCTAAAGAGCACGGTTATGCAGCTAGCATTAAGATCATGTTTCTAATCACAAAAGCGAACGGATTCGTTCGAATCGACCCATTTTCATCTACACACCTAATTTCAAATACATATATGATCCTCGCAGACTTAGGTGGCACGCGACGGAGGCTAGAGGCTGCGGGAGATTCCTTCCGCACCTGGGGGAGACACAGCGAGGGCCCAAAGAGGAACTATTGCCAGTTTTCAACTGCGGTAGTGGCTAACGCAGGCGCCTTACCTCAGAGCCAAAGGGGCGAGCGACCAAGATGCAGGCAGGTAACGTTCCCAAGCGCTTCCACGAGATGCAGCTCAAAATGTTTCACAGTATAAATGCGAAGCCCAGGGAAAAATTGGCTAAAAATGTACACATTTCTAGGTAAGCCCCTAAGAAAAAAGTAGGAGCTATAGAAACTAACCTGATGATAATAGTCATCCAAGCAGTGGTCGTGCATGTGACAAAAGTTGGCCCCAAAATTTCTCCGAGGCGTTAGACGTAAAAATTCTAACATCAAACCAATAATTCGAACGTCAAAGGGGCTTTTGTGCTTCTAGATCCTTCTCCATCTAATGAAGCTAGCCAAACCAATTGTCTTTCGAAGCACTACGCCGAGGAGCACACAACTTAATTGCAAGAATTCTGCAGTGGAAAAGAACGAGAAAATAAGCCGCATGCCGTTCAACTCAAGTTATCAAAAACTTCCCAAAATTTGGCAAGAGGACCCACAAAAAATTGCTGAAATATGCAGTGTTTTCATTTGATAACATCACTGTAATTTCAGACTGAAAATTGATTATCACCAGAAGAGAATAGAGTTGCCTACCCAGTCAGGCAAAATGTACGGGACATTTGGGGAAATATATCCGAATAGTAGAATATAGTTAATTATTTGAAATATTGAATGGGAAACCACCAATTAAACGTAACAAAACGCTTACTAATAAAATACAACTGATTAATTTTCACTAATGCATGCGAAACTACAAATTAACCGTAACACTGTAGTCCCTGCAAATTTTCTGCTTTATTCAGTTTGACAACTGAAAAAGGATTGCTGCCGCAGTTAGAACTTACCCTCTATTTATTTGTTTCTCGGCATAGAGTACCTGTTTCTAACAATCATTACGGAGTCACCCAGATTTTAGTTTTGCTGTCTAAATCATACAGTGCGGCCAAACAAACCGCGACACTTTTTTTAACTAATTCTCAAAATGCGTCAACATGCGCCATTATTCTCACTTTATTCATATTTCCAATATGTGCTGGCATTCTTCAGAATTGAATAATGGCTTTTGATGACATTTATTTATTAGAATTGTCAGTGTCAGTAATTGTTTTCGCATTTTTAGAAGTAGGTCAAAACAGGTGTCTCATTTTTTTGGCCGCGACTGTAGTAAATAACAAAGAACACAAACAAAGCAGTGCTATTAAAGAATTGCTGTCTAATCCGTATCACGACACCAATGTTTTATTTATTAGATGCTGTTGCGACTTTATTAATTAAATAAGATCCACTACATGATTACAGAAACGTTTTATCATAAATAATCGCAATGAATAAATAATTGGTTACTTGATAGTCCAGTCAAATAGTGCTCAAAAAGGGGGAAAGCTGAAAGTTTTGGTGTAGTTTTTATATTTGGTTCCTATATATTTTTGGGTCGCTGAATACGAATATCTGGTTTGCCAACAAAAATTTTGACCGAAAACATGTTTTTTTAGCAAAAACAGTGTAAAAACTGATTTTTTTTATTTTTCTAAAATTACCCGAAAGCTATCCATTTTTCGTAAATGTTGAACCGATATGAAATGAAAGAAGATCAAATTTCCTATATTTTATGTACTTGAGGTTTTTTCCCGACCAATCGTTCAGCCGCGAGAGCGCCACGAAGTTATAGTCCAGTCAAATGGTAGAAAATAAGGAAAAGTTTTGGTGGAGTTTTGATATTTGGTTCCTATATGGTTTTTGGGTCGCTGTATCAGGTTTGCATATAAAAATTTTGACCGGAAACACGTTTTTTTAAACAAAAACGGTCTCAAAAAACGATTTTTTTCTAGTTTTTCTAAAGTTACTCGAAAACTATCCCGTTTCGTCAATATTGAACCTATATGAAACGAAAGAAGATACAATTTCCTACATTTTATGTACTAGAGGTTTTTTCTCCGATCAATCGTTCAGTCGCAAGAGCGCCGCGAAGTTAGGTGTTAAAAGCAAAAAAAAAGAAATTATCCAGTTTATTTTAAAGTAACTCGAATACTATCCATTTTTCGTAAATCAAAAATGGTATATGAAATGAGTTTTCATAAATGAAATGTTGGAAAACCTGATATTCACGTACAGCGAACCAAAAAACACATAGGAACCAAATATCAAGACTCCAAAACTTTCCCCTATTTTCTACCATTTGACTGGAGTATCATTTCGGGGCGCTCTCGCGGCTGAACGATTGGTCGGAAAAAAAACCTCAAGTACATAAAATATAGGAAATTTTATCTTCTTTCGTTTCATATAGGAACAATATTGACGAAATTCGATAGTTTTCGAGTACTTTATAAAAACTAAAAAAATCGATTTTTACGACAATTTTTGCTTAAAAAAAACGTGTTTCGGTCAAAATTCTTGTTGGCAAACCTGATATTCGTATACAGCGACCCAAAAACCGTATAGAAGCCAAATATCAAAACTCCACCAATACCTTCCCTATTTTCTACCATTTGACTGGACAATAACTTCGCGGCGCTCTCGCGGCTGAACGATTGGTTGGAGAAATAAACCTCACCTACATACAATGTAAGAAATTTTATCTTCTTTCATATCATATAGATTCAACATTTACGAAAAATTGATAGCTTTCGGGTAATTTTAGAAATATTAAAAAAATCGGTTTTTTACACGGTTTTTGCTTAAAAAAACATGTTGCCGGTCAAAATTTTGGTTGGAAAACCCGATATTCGTGTTCAGCGACTCAAAAATATATAGGAACCAAATATAAAAACTACACCAAAACTTTCCCTTATTTTCTACCATTTGACTGGACTATTATGGATATCCGATTGTGGAACACCTTGTACATTTGAGTCGTGTAGTTCATTTGAATTATATTTTATCTGGTGCATTGAACTGTATACTAGTAATGATATTTTCTTGGTCGATTGATGCAGGTTATTACAACCATATGCAACACAGTTCAGAACCATTTTATTTTGGTTTCAACAGTTCACTAATATTTCAAACAAATTTCGAAAGGCTAGCAATACCTACAGCAACCTTTTAATACATTCAACAACTCAATTAATACCTACGCCTGACGCTGTATAAACTCATATAAACACTGAACACAGTAGATTCTCTCATAACAAGCAACAAGTTAGAGAGTGATGGATATACTACACACTGATGCTATCTCTGTTCGTCGCCCCTGACACACCGGTTTGCATCTACGGGAATTGCGCGACTCCCTTCCAGTTAGGTTAGTATGGAGTTCAATGTCTGGTGAACCTAACATGTTATTAATAGCAGTCTGTTTATTAAGGATTTTTGTGCTAGCTATTTAGTGAATGAGATACTCTTTACAATTTTGCATCGCTAAACTATATTCTATGTAAGTGGAAGTATTATAATTACATTTTTTGAGTACTTTAGAAGAAGCATAAAAACCTAACGTAATTAAGTTAATTATTGCATCTGGTTTTCAGATTTTTTATCTAACAAATATTGACGTGAAGAATTCGTGTAATACACCGGCCAACAAATTGCAGAAACCACTGGAAGTCAAAGAAAGTAATGTAATAGGCAATTTACTTGTAAAGTTCGGGCAATTCATTCCATGTGGGAACATGGCATTTGAGTCGTGTAGTTCATTTGGATTTAACTTCTTCTGGTGAACCAACCGTGTTATTAATGACAGTTTGTTTATTAAAGGTTTTTGGTGCTACCTATTTAGTGAAAGAGATACTCTACAATTTCGCATCGCTAAACTGTATTCTATGTAAGTGGAAGTATTATAATTAAATTTGTTGACTATCTACTTGAGAATAAGCAGAATAACTTAACCTAATCAAGTTAATTATTGCATCTAGTTTTCAGATATTTTATCTAACAACAATTGATTTGAAGAACTCCTGTAATACAATGGCCAACAAATTGCAGAAACCACTGGAAGTCAAAGAAAATGAAGTAGTAGGCAACTCACTTGTACAACGAGAAATTGGCACTTGTGACAATTTCACCTGTGACGAATTGAATATTAAACAGGAAGAAGTTGATACAAAAGACCAATTGTTTGTTATGTGCGCAACCCACAGTGAACTTGATATAAAAGATGAATCTTTTGCTACGTGTGCAGAACTGAAGGAAGTTTATGCAAAAGACGATTCGTTTGTTACATGTGTAGCAAATAAAAGCTTAGAAGATCCAGTTGCCTACAAGGTCTTTAAAGATTATGCAGAAGACAAAAGTAGTTCATTGGAAAATATGAGACTCACAAAAGAATTTCATTCCGATTATAAAACAACTAGAACGAGTAGGTTAGTTAAACATATGAGAACGAATACAGGAGAAAAACCTTATTCTTGTCCAATTTGTGATCATAAAGCAACACAGAAAAGTGGTTTAAATAGACATATGAAGAAACATACTGGAGAAAAACCTTATGCCTGTTCTATATGTGACTATAAAGTAACACAGAAAGGTGAATTAGTGAATCATATGAGAACTCATACTGGAGAAAAACCTTATGCATGTTCTATTTGTGAGTATAAAGCAACACAGAAAACTCATTTAAATACACATATGAAGAAACATACTGGAGAAAAACTTTATTCTTGTGCTGTTTGTGAGTATAAAGCAGTCAGGAAAATGGGATTAGTTGAACATATAAGAACGCATACAGGAGAAAAACCTTATTCTTGTCCAATTTGTGATCATAAAGCAACACAGAAAAATGGTTTAAATAGACATATGAAGAAACATACTGGAGAAAAACCTTATGCCTGTTCTATATGTGACTATAAAGTAACACAGAAAGGTGAATTAGTGAATCATATGAGAACTCATACAGGAGAAAAACCTTATGCTTGTTCTATTTGTGAGTATAAAGCAACACAGAAAACTCATTTAAATACACATATGAAGAAACATACTGGAGAAAAACTTTATTCTTGTTCTGTTTGTGACTATAAAGCAGACGGGAAAATGAGATTAGTTGAACATATAAGAACGCATACAGGAGAAAAACCTTATTCTTGTCCAATTTGTGATCATAAAGCAACACAGAAAAGTGGTTTAAATAGACATATGAAGAAACATACTGGAGAAAAACCTTATGCCTGTTCTATATGTGACTATAAAGTAACACAGAAAGGTGAATTAGTGAAACATATGAGAAGTCATACTGGAGAAAAACCTTATGCATGTTCTATTTGTGAGTATAAAGCAACACAGAAAACTCATTTAAATACACATATGAAGAAACATACTGGAGAAAAACTTTATTCTTGTTCTGTTTGTGGGTATAAAGCAGTCAGGAAAATGGGATTAGTTGAACATATAAGAACGCATACAGGAGAAAAACCTTATTCTTGTCCTTCTTGTGATCATAAAGCAACACAGAAAAGTGGTTTAGTTAGACATATGAAGAAACATACTGGAGAAAAACCTTATGCCTGTTCTATATGTGACTATAAAGTAACACAGAAAGGTGAATTAGTGAATCATATGAGAACTCATACAGGAGAAAAACCTTACGAATGTTCTATTTGTGGGTATAAAGCAACACAGAAAACTCATTTGGTTGCACATATGAAGAAACATACCGGAGAAAAACTTTATTCTTGTTCTATTTGTGACTATAAAGCAGACGGGAAAATGAGATTAGTTGAACATATAAGAACGCATACAGGAGAAAAACCTTATTCTTGTCCTTCTTGTGATCATAAAGCAACACAGAAACGTGGTTTAGTTAAACATATGAAAAAACATACTGGAAAAAAACCTTATGCCTGTTCTATATGTGAGTATAAATCAACACAGAAATGTGATTTAGTGAATCATATGAGAACTCATACATGAGGAAAACTTTTATGCATGCTCTATTTGTCAGTATAAAGCAACACAGAAAAGTCGTTTAAATGCACATATGAAGAAACATACTGGATAAAAACGTATTCTTGCCTTATTTGCAATTTTTAATCAGCACATTATGGATGGTTGTTTGAGCATGCGAGGAATCATACACAAGAAAAACCTTATTTGTTCATTTGCGACTATAAAACCGGACACATGTAATTTAGTTCATCATGTGGAGCTATATCTATGGGAGAATACCTTATTTATATTGCAGTTATGGATGTAAAACAACTCGGAAAAGCAGTTTAGTTTTCATTTGAGGAAACATACAGGAGTTCCTTATTTTTGTTCATTGTTCAAAAGGGTGCTTATCATTCCCCAATTTATAACATGTTTGCATCACCCTAACAAAGTGTTTCTGTTCAGTTGTATGATAGTTCACATATTTAGTTTTTATGTTTTATCACGGTCTAAGAATGCTATTCTGATATTCTTTTCTGAACATTAAAATAAGGTAAATTAAAATACAGTAAATTGTAATAATTATATGACTTACCTAGACATCTCCCGTTCTCAAAATGTTTTTGTTTCTAGTATGTGAAAAGTTAATGTAAAATTAGAATTGTTTATTGTAAATAATTATATAATGTCCCATATTGTACCATGTCTTAAATGTGTGTAAATTTTTTATATAGTAGTGCACACTTGGTAGGTATTTCTTATTTATCTAAATTGCAAGTGAATGTACTATTAATAGCTTATTGAAAATTTACTACTAATTTTTGGTAGTTATCCACTTATTCTGTAAAACAACATAGTTTTTCTAAATATAAATTATACATCTGTGAACTTGAAGTGGTCTCTGGTATCAAAGAGCATATAATGAGAAGAGACTCAGCGCTGGGCAGTATTAGCGTATAGCTTAAAATCTCCCGCCCGCTAGGCTCCCAGGTCTTATCCCTCTGGCAGGAGGGATCCCAGTTAAACAGCTCAGAGCAAAACCATAATTCTAGAATTCGTTGGTTTAAACTAAAGTGCGGTGTTGCCAAGGTTAACACAACCTTCGAACGAAAGTAACTTGGGTTACAAAACGCAGACAAAATTTCCCATTGTTTCTTAGCCAAAACAGAGTCGGGCGGTCACCCACATAAAGTGTCAGATTTCACAGGCCTCACAAAATCAGCTATATTAGTTTTGTCAGCATTATAGCAAAGAGCATTGAGTGCTCTTTGATTATAGTATATCGAGTGATCAAGTAAATATCAGCTCTAGTTTACTGTAGTTTCATAATTGCGTGCATAATTTCGAAAAATGTTTTTAATTGTGAGAAATTAAAAAACACCGTAAAATCGATAAAACATTTATTATTTCAATCGCTCCCTGAGCCGACCTCCTCCGTTTGTTTACAGCTTCTTTCAAAAGTGTCACTTAAAACAGGAAACGGACCATTGGCAAATCTGGGCTAGATTTAACCCGTCCGACAACAAAAGACATCCAACCCAACGGCTCTTAAAGCTAATGGTAGAGTTATTTATGGCCTTTTACTACTGTGCGTAAAAGAAACGTCATTATACACAAATAAGCTACTAAATGATCTTAAATATTATAACAGCATTATTTTTTGACTTAGGTAATTCCAAAAAACCTCCACTATCTACATCATTTATCATTATTTTCAAATCAGATATACTAGAGCTAGAGTTCGTATGATATCAATTTGATATTCAGCAAAAAAATCGAGGCACTGCTAAATAAATATGACCGCTAGACGATTATTTTAAAGGCGGCACATTCCATGCAAAATGAACGGTGTATTTTGTTTTCTTTGTCAACGTTCGTGTTTGCCGCGCCGCCACACGTGCAAGACTGCTATAGGAAATTCAATTCAAGTTATAAACAAGTTATTCTGTACAATTAAAATTTATTTTTAGTTAATAATATCTCGAATAAAATCTGTGAAACATCGTAAAATGAAGCATTCATTTCACTGTAGCCTGCCTTATTGAGATGACAAAATTGGAAATTTATTTTTAGAATTATTATAATGTACCTTTTGAATTATATTTTTGTGAATGCTGTTAATCATAATTTTAATAAAAAGAGAAATGACATAATGTAAATGAGTTTCGCAGGTGAAATTTCTAAAATCTTTCATAATTGTTATACATTCTTTTTGTATATTTACAGTTACACTGTTATATAATTTATAATTTTCATAAAATGTGGGAAATTGTTTTATCAAAATACTTATAAAAGCTTTAAATTCGTTAGATGGTCGTTTTAAATATTTTATGTGACTTACATTATATAATATCTAGCGAAAATAAATGCTTCTTTTTCTTTATTTATTAGCTGTAACTCGCTAGAACGGGTAAGTCAATATCTATAAATAAATACGAGAACCGAGAAAAATTGTACTTCTGGCTAAAATAGGTACTCTGTTCTTTGCTTTTGGGTTAGCCATAAATACTTCAAACTTTATAGTTGGTAAAGAAACGTGATCTTTACAACAAAATGAATTAGGAAATTAGGACAAGTAATTTGATTTTAGTTTAGTTCAGAACAAGCTAGCTGATGGTACAGTACCTTACAGTTTAGTAAGATCTGGATTTAAATCCTGTATTCAACGTATTTACGTATTGAGATTGTGTTTTAAGTATTCTACAGTTTAATAATTGGTGCGACGCAAGTCATAATAATACATTTTCAATGACTCCTTTAACATGTGCCTATTTTGGTTGTTTGCGAAATCGCAAACAAGACTGCGATTTAAGTTTCTTTCCTTTTCCGAAAGATACCTGCAGACGTCATAACATACCGGTTGACCGGTTTCAAAACCGAATATAGCATGTTTTAAAATATTACTAAAAGGAACTAAATTAACCAGCCATTGTCCTTTGAAGTTCGCATTACAAGAATTATTAACACGGAATAAAGTATACCAAGTAGGTATGCAATGATAAAAAGATATATTAACTGTATAGCGACAGGTAAAAACAAATATATTTTTTATCATATACAGTGTGTTTCACTTCTCACATTCACACCCCTGTATCTTATTATCCTTATTTTTTTCTAATCGACTTGAAATATTGGTCACCATTTAAATTAACTATTTTTATAACTTTTCAATATTTTACCTCCCCCAGTAACCCACTGCCATAAAAAAAATTAAAAAGCATAGTAAGGCCTAGTTATTAAATAAAGTTAATCAGAATCACAAAAATAGTCGAAATGTAAATTATTATTTAACTTGCTATTTACATTTACAGGAACATAAATTGACAGCTCATGTACTTCAATGAGAGACAACCAATGAAATTTAATTCGTTTATATTAAATTAAAAATTACGTAGTTTGAATAATTTTTATTTTAAAAATACATACGTATGTATACTTAATGTACCTAATTATTTTATTTTATTGTATGGCTATTCCGTCCCTGGTTGCAGTTGCTTTATAAGTAAGAAAAAAACACGAAGGTTACATATTCCCTGGACCAGGTAGGGCGTGATGGGCCATTGTAGTACATGAAAATAAAAGAAACACTTACTGATCTGAAAAATAACGGAATATAGTATCTCACCCGGGGTTACCCCCCTCCCCCCCCCCCTACCTGTCGTGAATGGATAATCAAAAACGAAAATGATTATCTATTTTTCAAAATTTCTTTAAAATCAAGGGTGTCATATGATCCTTGTAAAATTTAATCAACTTGGGTAGCATTTTTCCGGTCCACAAATCAGCATCTTTAAAAATCTAAAATTGACAGGTTAATAAATTTATTATAGGTGTAGCTATATAAAATACATTAACAACAAACCGTTTCCACGAGCAAACCGTGAGGCGTCCACACAATAAAATAGCAGAGCTGTCTGTCAGTTACTGCCAGTTGGCCCTGTATCTGATAATAGTACTTATGCGACCTTTTTAAAGTTGGTAGTCCATTTTTCAGTTGCATATAAGACAGTTTTTTGTTATCGATGGCTTCCTCAGGACTCATATTAGCTGTGCTTTTAGGACATTTAATTTCATCTAAATGACGCCGCTGTGTCACTTTACGAATAAAGTTGTAAATTACAGGTAAATGCTTCAATAGCATCCAACGTGTTTCTGAATAACTTTAGAATGGAGCTGACCGAAAAACGTGAGAAGCAATACAGAAATATTTACACATTGAAGAAATGTAAGTACAATTACGGAATTAAATTCATAATCAAATTAGAGCTTTAATTCCCAGTATGAAAAACGCATTACTGATTCTGTGAAATACTTTAGTTGTTAATTATTCTTAAGAATATTTTTGTAAAAGCTTTTATTCCTGACGAATCAACCAACTTACAGTTAAAAATAACCAAGTCGGGCACATAGTTTAATATAAAATTAATATATAAGTAATTTAAGGTATATTGTTGTTAGAGAAATCACGTGAAAAACCCTCTTTTTTGTTTTATTAAATGAGACATTTGTCTCACTGGTTGCTAGTAACTTAAATATTACAACACAACATGTTACGTGTCCCGATTTCTAAAGCGCCGACACGTATGAAAGCAACTATTTTTCACTCATTTTCTTGCGTTAATCACACTGCAAATTCATGAAAAAAAGTATGACTTCCAAAACTAGTTGCACACATTACTATTTAATATTTTTTATTTGAATAAGTTTCAACGCTCACACTGACAGTCATAAAACGAAATTTGCCTGCAAATTTTACTGCTAACTTTAATAAAACTACGTCTAATTACTTGATGTCATTAATACACTGTTTTTGATTAATACACTCTTTTTCATTAATTAACTGTTTTTGTGATTTTGACGTTTTGATATTTCGCATGGAGGTTAGTTGTACTAATCAAATTTTTCACCACAAAAAAAATTTTGTGGCCAACGAAAAAAAATTGTAATCAACGCGTTTGTTAATGGGCGATTAATAATCTCAACTATTAAAGGCACTCACTCGCTATCGCTCGTTCGTGCTTTAAACAGTTTCGATTATTAATCGCCTTCATTAACACACTTGTTGGTTAAATAACTATTTCCACAACAGTTATACAAAAAGTTGGCCAATGATATTTTTTAATAAAAAAGTGTTACGAATACAACAAAAAAATAAGTAGTTCTTTATTTATTAGCTGTAACTCGCTAGAACGGGTAGGTCAATATCTATAAATATATACGTATACGAGAACCGAGGCAAATTGTACTTCTGGCTAAAATATGTACTTTTTTCTTTGCTTTTGGGTTAGCCATAAATACTTCATTTTTATTATTAGTAAAAATTGCTGAAGAATGCTTCCCCAATATGAACCACCGATGCCACGTATATAAGGAAAAAATCGGTAACATCTTGATTAATTCTACTAGTTAAAAGATATTCTACTTTGTAGCGGCTATCTACATATTGAAATAATTAGACTTCTGTTTGATAATAATATGCCCTTTTGAAAATGGAGAAGTGACCGGTGTTTGCCTATTCTTATTAATTAATTGAACTAACTGCGATGTCTTGTTTATAGTATCTACTTGCTTATCTAAATCAATGCTAATAAAACTATTTTTTAGGGCACTCTATAAATTTGACCTTGAATTCATTATATCGAACCAATCATTAAATATTTGCATTACGTTTGAAATTTTTTCCCAAGGATAATTTAACGGTAAATGTTCAGTTCTTCCTAAATACGCAATGGCTTTTGCAAGGCAATTGGATAATAATTGAACAGCTGGCCGTACTTTTTGTCTCTGGGACCTTTTAACATGTAAATGATGCCGGCTAAGTTTGTGGGTAAGCGTTAATTCAAAAACTAGCAACACTTCAAAACCAAGCTTATTAATTATTAGATTATCAACAATTAATCTCGAATCTAAAGTATGGTAGCGACCAAGTTTTATGAGATGCGTTGCATCTGCAAACACATAAATATTTAAAGAATTATCACTTGGATGTCCAAAAAAAACAAGTTTTTTCGTAGCCAATTCCAAACTCCGATAATAATTTTCTATTACTGGGGCCCATATGACTTGCAATTGCCACTACATTGTGAAGATTAACAATAATTTCATTAAGAATTGTACGTGTCAAAAACGAATAATAGAGACACGTTGTTACGTTCGTACGTATTGCAATAATAAATTCAACTTCAAAAGTTCAAATGAAAGGCTCGGGGTTGATGTCAAGTCGGTTTTAGGGCGAATTAGCTGACATACCGTGTTTAGGTTATCGTCCTACCCTTCTTAGAACGCCTAGTCATATGAAATAACAAAACCAAACATTTCAACAACTCGTATTCGAATATCTTGATTGTAAAATTCCTTCTATTTTGCCCATCACTACTTCCTTCTCAGAACGCTATGAGAATGTGGCAACATGGCCAATAAATCTTTGTGCTGGGATAATTTTATGGTTGTGCCAGCTGGTGTCAGGTAGAAACGTCCAAGGGACGTTTGCTCGCTGCAAATATATTTGAGAAATGTGGGTATGCAACCCAATTAACAACCAATACGTTCACAGCCATAAGCCTGAGTCTCTTCTAATATTATATGCTCTTTGCTGGTATTTAGTAAGTTCTAAGATAAAACAAACAGTTTCCTGTAATATTTCAAATAAGTAATACTTACATGAAAGTTGGTAATGAATTTGAATTTGATAGCTATAATAGCATAAGTAAAGAATTTTGTACTAAATTCAAATAGAATTTATTTATTTATTCAACATCTCACGTAAGAGATCACTTTTGTGATATGGGGTAGGTCACGATGGTTTGTAAATAGAATACCAAAGAGAGACCCTGAGATTGGTTGCATTATCATTCTCAACTGTGCCATGAATAACATGTAACTTATTGTTGAACTGGCAAATAAACATATAAAAAAAAGCAATTTCCGTGGCGCCCATTTGTTTTTCCCTATTTCTTGGTTGTAGTGAACCCCAGCAACTCGCCCTAAGCCGTACCGTGTCGAAATGGATTCCCTCCCACTGAGTTTTTAGCCGTACAACGGCCTGTGGAAGTGCAATTAGGGTGAACTTTGCTTTTTAGTTTAGTCAAGTGTTTTAGCGACCAGTTTATACCGTAACAGATCGGTTGCAATTGTTACACGTCTGCCATAAATACAGCTATGAAATTATTCATTTCAAAACAAGCCAATATCGCGACAGTACTTGCTTTACACTTAATTTCTTCTAGGCACTCTGTGTGCTGCGAGAACTCTTAAAATGCTACTTTTTGTTTTAACAATTCACGTAAAGGCATTGTCAGTTCTGAAACGTTTGGAATTGTAGTGTGTTGAATTCACAATTGTTTAAAACTAGAGATCTTAGTTTCTAAGGTATTACTTAAATTGGTAATGTAAGAATGTTACGAAACAACGGAAAGAGGTTGCTACTTCACTTGCCGTTGTGCCGGACACGTTTCATTGTTGTACGTTAGTAATATCGAGAATCGAATCGAGTTTTACGCGGTGGTACAACGAATGGACGAAACTGTAAACGAGTGGTATACGAGAATAAAAAGTACTGTCTACAAATTGTAGTTTCGGGGCAAGTTTGGACAAAGTGCTTATGGACAAATTCGTAACCGGATTGGTGAAAAGATCTATACCAGATAAATTGTCTGAAGCAGAATTTGCCGATACCAAAACGCTGTCAGATATGGTCAACATGGCGTTAAGCAAGGAGGCTTCGCCTTCAGCAAGGGATGCGATCACGATAAAGATGGGTAGTTCCCGAACGAACTGATAAAATGAACGATTCTTTTAGGTGAACTAAATGAACTAGTTCACGACTTTGAAATGAACTCGTTCAAAATGCACTATCGAACTTTTAGCAATCTTTAATATGAATTCGGTAATCGATCCGTCCCTAGTTCGCAAACTACTGTAATATGAATCATTCTCAGCACTTTTTGAACATGAAACCAACGAATAAAATGTTGTCGGTCGCCGGTCGCGATAAACGGCTAATGACGACGGTTTACTTGCAAGCGATCTAGATCGACTTACAAATCAACAAATCTGCATTTCTGCATATTCGTTCTTCGTTCAACATGATCGTTCAACCTCTATACAGATAACATAAATGCTTGCGCGCGCATTATAGTTCGCAAACGAAATAGTATATTGAATGATTCTTTCCTACGAACTAGTTCGCGAGAACTAGTTCATCGCAACGAACTACTTTTGCCATCTCTAGATCACGAGGGATCTTTCGTGGGCGGTCCAGAGCGTAGGCAACCCAACTAACAGCATACAGGCGGGAGGAAGCAGCAACGCTACCAACTTCAACAGGAGAAGAAAACCCCACCACAGCCGACAACATTCACAAAATTTTCACCCTACATCGAGCGCGGGAAATACGGCTTAGAAATGCAGAAGTTGTGGGATGGAACATCAGAAAGGACAACGGTGTAGGTTTGAAAACAATCGCTGCTTCAAATGTAACGTAATCGGGCATTCAGCTAGTATTTGTAAACAGCAGTTGGTAAAAAACAATTATTCTACAGGGTGCCAGGAAAGTCAACCGTGGCACTTCTGGAGATGCTAGGGGACGCTATATGGAGTCGAAAAGTCCTAATCCATTTTTGGCTTAGAAGCATAATTTCTTCAGAATTCACTGTTGAATTGGTACCGCAAATTTTGTGAACCGCTGTATGGTACCTACTGAATTTTTGTGTTTTTTTTTAAGTCAATGTAATAAATAATTGCGTGTTTGACTTTTGTAGTTAAAATATACAGTATGCTGATATGTTTTTTGTGTATGGTGTTCTGGTGATGTTGGGTCTGTGAGTACGTCGATATTTTGTCTTCATTGTTGGATTTAAAATTATCAAACTCCGTTTTAAAAGTGTTCTAAAAGCTAATAAATTATGTATGTAGACGGTATATGTTGAGACCATTTTTGGCTCCGTTTAGTTGTTTCGCCATTTACCAAATTATTTCAGCCCTAACCTGTATATTTTTATTTGAATTATAATCCATTGCATTTCTAATTGTAAAATTTTCTAAACCAGCGCTATTTGTACCTGGATCGAGTTGCTATCGAGATGCATTTTTGACCCGCTTTATCTGTTATCGCTGGGCGTTGGAATGCGAGTTTTCTTGTTGAAGCGAACGTTTCGGCTGGGCACTTGTCTTTTGGCCTCGGCCGACGCGTTTCGTGCGGTCGAGGTTTGATTTTTAATTAAGTCAAGAGTAGGTGCGCTCAACCAATTTTTACCAGAATTTTATTTTCAAGGACTGACTATAATCAGGTACGATGGCGTTTTTCTGTTTGCTATTCTTGTATTAATTATGTTTCTTTAGCTCTTAATCGACAGTTTTACCTGACTTAATTTTCAACACCGGCTAATGTCCTACCTAGCTTCTGCAATTTGGGAGTGGCTCTGCTTCAATTACGGGTGCATCCAAGATGGTTTTAACCACATGGTATAGCAACCCCCGGCCAGCATTTACCTGTCAGCAACTGATGGCGTTGAAGGTTCGATGTCAGTGTTACTTTTGTGGCGAATACCGCATTAAAAGTGGATGGTCTCTCTGCTTTCAAGCTGATTCGGACTGGCTATTCCGGGATGAATATTATATTAAATTATCTTCGATTCTTGAAATTTAAATTCGTACATTCCATAACTATCAGTATTTAAAGTTTAAATTTATACTTTCCATAATTACTAACATGTAAAGTTTAGACGCATACGTTCAATCAGTTTTAATATTTGATGTTTAAATGCGTATACATAATTACAATTAATATTGAAAGCTATAATTTATATGTGTAATCAAACCTTTGTAAAAGAAGCATTCACGTTTTTTGCCTTCAATAGCCTTAACAGAAAGGTTTTTTTTAAATGACAGCGATATGCATATCACTTGATTTATTAGTGGTTGCAATTAATTTAATAACCTAAAAAGGGTTCTTGATTATGGTGCGTGTCGTAACCTTCAATTAATTTGCACATTTCTATCATTATTACATTCTTTATGACCAAATTATTCTAATTATTTAATATTGAATTACCATTATAGACTGCAAGATTATTTAGCGTTAATAAATAAATGCTAGTCACTTGTAGTTAGTTATATTATTCGAAACCATTTGGTTTCTGGAGCCCATTTGTTTTTTGTCTTTGAAGCATTTCCAGGGTGGTACAGTTGATAAGAATCGACGATCCAAGGCCGCCGAAATTGAGCTAGTTTGGCCTGCGCGGTAAGTTAAAATTTTTGGAGCTTCCGTGTAGTGCGTACTTTAAGGTGGTTCATCTGCTATTTTTTACTACCATTGATTATTTTAATTAATTAATCGCAGGTCAGCTTCTTTATTGTAACAATGTGACAATTGTTTTCCCAGCCTATCTCAAGACACTGCGTCAAGCCTTCAATTTAAGGCAAAGTACAGCAGTTCTCAACTTTTGCTTTTTCATCTTCAACATTCGTTTTTACGAAAACTATGCTTCTAAGCCAAAAATGGATTAGAACTTTTCGACTCCATATAGCGCCCCCTGGCATCTCCAGAAGTGACACGGTTGACTTTCCTGACACCTTGTACAAATACATTAGTAAATGAAGTAGAATTACCTATTTATAGTTTTAATAATTGTATGGATAGTGAGGGTAAAAATCAACCTTTAACAGTTTTAGCGAAAATAAACAATAGCGAGGTAGAGATGCAAATTGATACAGGGCTGCAGTCTCTGCAGTGGCAAAACAAATGTACTTGGCAAAATTTGCATATTACGAACTAAAACAATGTATTAATTAGGAAGTATACAGGTACAAAAAGTAGACCGGTAGCGTATTTTTCGCCAGTAGTTACATGCAACGGAAAAGTTAAAATAATTAGCATTTATGTAATTTCAGGTAGAGGAGCCCTCTTGTTGGGACGGAATTTCTTGAAGTCATTTAAATTAAATTTAATAGCAGAATTTCAAAAGGTCAATGGTATAAATAAGGTAGATAGTATTTATTTACTGAGAAAGAAATTTTCAGAATTGTTTGACAGGAAAGTAGGCCAATATAACATGCTAAAATAAGTTTAATTTTAGAAAGCGATGCAAAACCAATATTTGTAATTCGAAGCCGATTCCATTAGCCTACAAGGAAAAGTGGAAGCAGAATTTGACCGATTGCTCCAAGAAGAAATGATTACGTCAGTAACTAACAGCCAGTGGGTTTATAACGTTAGCGCCTCTGTTAAAGGAAGATGTTACAGTTACAATCTGCGCGGATTACAAAATTACTCTAAATAAAGCGCTGTGGGACGTAAAGTACCCGTTGCCTCGAATAGAGGAAATTTTTGCTCGTCTACAAGTACCAGTTCAGTACAATAGATTTGAGCCAGGCATACCACCAATTTGTCTTTGACAAGAGTACAGCTGCATGAGCAACGTGGACTATTCTGTGTACTCATAAAGGCCTTTTCAGGATTAATGAGCTACCGTATAGAGTATCCCCAGCAGCACCGATTTCCCAGAAAAGTATGGAACAATTACTGCAAAGAGTTACAGGTGTCTGTAATGTTTTTTTATTGTCACCGGGAAAAATTAGAAGGAACATCCAAAGAACTTACGAAGCGTTTTCCAGAAACTGAAAACAGTCGGACCAGCTCCAGGTTAGGTGACGCAAGCTCGTTGATTACCGAGAATGGTTAACTACTAGGTACTCAAAATTCACGCCAAGATTAGCCAGAATATTGAGTCCCATTTAAATGGAAGAGGACATCTGAGGTCTCAGTTAGTCATAGCAGGGCAAGTACTTGTAGTCTAAAAATAGGTGTTCTGGTAAATTAGTAGCGATATATCAGAACAAAGCTCTAGCCAGTAGAAAAGAAGAAGATCAACGCTAGGGTAAATATAGGTATTGGAAATGAGAATAGATCTTACACAGCTACAACTGAATTAGTGCAATTAATAAAAAACGTTAGTGATGTAAGACGTAGTAGAAAGAATAAGAAAGCACCAAGTACATTTAAGGAATTTGTATTAAAAGGCAGTTACAGGCTTGGGGTAGAAGAGTGTAGTGTGTTGAATTCATAATTGTTTCAAACTAGGGATCTTAGTTATTACTTAAGTTGGTAATGTAAGAATGTTACGATACGTTTCATTGTTGTACGTTATTAATATTAAAAAAAATTATTTTTTAACATCAGTTGTGTATAATTGAAACCAAAAGGTGTACCTAAAGACATTACAGCAATGTACAATCATGATTGTAACTTTTCCGTTGTATGTAACTACTGGCGAAAAATACCTTACCGATCTACTTTTTGTACCTGTATACTCCCTAATTAATACATTGATTTAGTTCGTAATATGCAAATTTTTCCAAGTACTTTTTTTTGCCACTGCAGAGGTTGCAGCCCCTGTATCAATTTGCATCTCTACCTCGCTATTGTTTATTTTCGCTAAAACTGTTAAAAGTTTATTTTCACCTTTACTATACATACAATTACTAAAACTATAAATAGGTAATTCTACTTCATTTTCTAATGTATTTATAGAATAATGGTTTTTTACCAACTGCTGTTTACAAATACTGGCTAAATGCCCGATTACGTTACATTTGAAGCAGCGATTGTTTTCAAACCTACACCGTTGTCCTTTCTGATGTTCCATCCCACAACGTCTGCATTTCTAAGCCGTATTTCCCGGGCTCGATGTAGGGTGAAAATTTTGCGAATGTTGTCGGCTGTGGTGGGGTTTTCTTCTCTTGTTGCAGTTGGTAGCGTTACTGCTTCCGACCGCCTGTATGCTGTTAGTTGAGTTGCCTACGCTCTGGACCGCCCACGAAAGATCCCTCGTAATGGCATCCCTTGCTGAAGGAGAAGCCTCCTTGCTTAACGCCATGTTGACCATGTCTAACAGCGTTTTGGTATCGGCAAATTCTTCTTCAGACAATTTATCTCGCAAAGATCTTTTCACCAATCCGGTTACGAATTTGTCCATAAGCACTTTGTCCAACCTTGCTCCGAAACTACAATTTGTAGACAGTATTTTTTATTCTCCATGCCACTCGTTTACAGTTTCGTCCTTTCGTTGTACCACCGCATAAAACTCGATTCGATTCTCGATATTAATAACGTACAACAATGAAACGTGTCCGGCACAACGGCAAGTAAAGTAGCGACCTCTTTCCGTTGTTCCGTAACATTCTTACATTACCAAGTTAAGTAGTACCTAACTTAGAAACTAAGATATCTACTTTTAAACAATTGTGAATTCAACACACTACAATTCCAAACGTTTCAGAACTGACAATGCCTTTACGTGAATTGTTTAAACAAAAAGTAGCATTTTAAGAGTTCTCGCAGCACACAGAGTGCCTAGAAGAAATTAAGTGTAAAGCAAGTACCTACTGCCACGATATTGGCTTGTTTTGATATGAATACCTACTTTCATAGCTGTATTTATGGCAGACGTGAAACAATTGCAACCGATCTGTTACGGTATAAACTGGTCGCTAAAACACTTGACTAAACTAAAAAGCGAAGTCGAGAATGGAAGATCTTCTTCAGAACTTTTGAGAGTGAGGTTAGCAGGCTTATTGGTCTGTAGCTATTAAGCATTTTGTATTGGCCTGGTTTGGGAAATACCAATATGTGAGCATGCTTCCATGCTTTTGGGAAGTATCCTTGCCTAAGGCATGCGTTGAATGTGGTGGCTAGGTAGCTTGAGGTTTTATTGGTGAACTGTGATAGTATGGAGTTGGTTATGAGATCATGCCCAAGGGCTTTTCTCTTTGGCTGTCTGTCAATTATTGCTTTAATTTCTTGGGGAGAGGAAGGAATTATCGGTTTTGTTATTATTGGGAGATTGGCTTCTACGTGATTGATTGTATGTGCTAGGTGGCTTGGGACACAGGCTGTTATTGGAGTGAATACCTTTTCATAATGGGTAACAAAGGCTGCTGACTTTTTTTTCGTCTGTGACAGATATTGCATTATCCACTCTTAGTTTGGGATATCCTCTCGTTGCTTTAATATGCGTTTGGTAGCTCTCCACATTCCAATGTCGCCTGGTTGAAGATCTTCAATATATTTTTAATATGAGTTAATTCTCAGCTCATCCGGATTGCGTTTTAATCTATTTGTTAGTCTGTTCAGTAGTTTAGTTTGCGGGTTCGTGGTTCTCTGCCATTCGCGTATGACTTGGCTTTTACTTTTAATCGGTGCTGTGATTTTATTTGGCAGATAACAGTGGTTTGGTTTTTTGTTGTTTTCGGGCGCTAGTGTTGCCTTATACACGCTGTCGGTTATTGTTGTTGTCAGGTTGGATATTGCTATGTCTACGTCTTTATTGTTGTTAATTCTGTCTGGGCATTTCAGTTGTTCATCTAGATTGACTTGGAATTGTTCCCAGTTAATTTTCCCGTTTATAACTCTTGGTGCTGGCTGCGCCACCAGTGGGGTGCTGAAAAACGTTATTATCACTGGTAGGTGGCCTGAATCTAATTCTTCAACAACGTTTTGAAGTATTGGCTTGTTAAAATTCTTTAGTAATACTATATCTAGTTTATCCGGCTGGTGATCGCGACGATAAGGGTAGTAGGTGTATTTTTGGCGGACTAATATTTGAAAAGAGTATTTTGCCGCATAGCTTTCCATATAGATTCCCTCTGGGTTATTTGCTCGGCATTCTCATAATTGGTTTTTGGAGTTGAAGTCTCCGATCATTAAGAGTGCTTCAGTTGTGTTAAAGGTAGATTTTAAGTCTTCTTCCGCTAACTTCTTGTTCGGTTGTCTGTACATACTAATTAATGTGAGGCTTTGACCATTCAGCTTAATTTTAATTCCTATTGTTTCTAGGGTTAGTTTGTCAGTGTCGGGAATATGATTGTGGATAATTTTCTTTTTAATGAGTAGGAAATCGCTGATTAGTACTCAATGTAATTTGCACTAAATCTAAATGCGATTACTTCGCTTCAGTCCCATGGGAGACATTCCACAGCTGCAGAAAGTTTCACCTACCTTTGTTGATCTCCTCGCAATTGCCTGGGCACTGTACAATAAATGTCGCACAACACATAGATAATGTTTCATATTGTTACGATTTATTTTTTGGGCTATTAAAAATTATACGCCGCTTCTTGTTTTAAGCATTTATTTACAGTAATTTAACTTAACGATTTAACAAAAACACAAGAACTATTAATACGGAACACAAATTATTTATACTCTATCAGAAACTATTTCTAACAACAAATACACTTTATGTATTTACACACGACTTAAACACGAATGATTTATATGGCAAGCTTCGCGCACTTCAAAGCTAGATTCCGTCTGTCCGTTCTTCCGCTGCGCTTGCTTATATCGCCGGGTGATTCCTTCTGGAGGTTTCGCTATATGATTCGACTATTCTAGAAATGCTGACGTGTCGTATCACCGAACGGTCGCGGACGGCCTTCTAAAATGCCGATCGCGCGCATTAATCACCGAGGTCGTTCTGGAATGACCTAGAAGGCTGACTAATCTGTCTGCACGCAATCCGGCCCGAATGTCGTTACAATATATATGTATATGTTGCAGGCGAATGGTTATTTTAGGAAAATAGCTTTTGCCCAGGCAAATGCTATCTGCCTAGCCAAATGGGTCTGTAACATTTACTTTTCGTCGAGTGTCATTGTCTTAGGAAAATAGCATTTTACTGAAGCGTCTTTAGGTAAATGGTTTTCACGGGTTATAACGCATTCCATCTAAACAGATACTAAAAATTTGGATGGAGGAAAACAAACGTATCATTACAGAAATATAAAGCAGGACAATAAAATTTACCTAAATTAAATTGTGTGAATGAACTCATTATCCATGATATCCCAAGTTGCTTATATTACATTAACCAGTTTATTTTGATTTATTGGCACTTGATAGATTAATTTTCACAAAAAATTAGGAAGACAAAATTACAATAATCAAATAGTGAAAGTGCGCTACAGGACTTGTCCCGGTTTATGTTTCCGCGACTGTACTGGTCGATTTGGTGTTACTTTGTGCAATGGCAAAGAAATTCGTCGTATCATCGTACCATCCGAGAAACACCCTATAAGATATTATACGGGCTAATCCCAAATTAGGCTTACGATCCACAAATGTACCATCAAATCTTATTGATAAGATATGTAAGGAAGAGGAAAATGTTGGTATCCCCATTACTTCCGAAAAAGAGAAGGAATGCCAAATTGAAATATATGTGGAAGAAAGTACAGACGAATAATTTATAACAAGACAAGTTTTTAAAAATAATGTGGACCCGCACGATAATAAAAACTGTAGTATGAATTCTAGCAACTTGTACTGCTGATTTTGTGGGAACGATAGTGAAGGCGCACATACTTGTTTGAAGTGCAATAAAATAGTGCACGCTATTTGTAGTGTTACTAAGAAAGATAACGACGGTTTTGGCAGCCAGGTTACTTGCGATCTTTGTTTTAACGAAGAAAATATTAGAATCAACCTACAAAAATCGTATGAGGACCAACTTAAAGCTGCCGAAGTAATGACAAAAAGGAGCAGAGCCATATTTAGAAGGCATCGTAATATATAAAAAGAATAACCGTTACCGAATAGGCACAAAATCTGGCATTTTGAAAAGTTGGTTATCCAGAAGTGGCTTACCAACAGTATCGGCGATAAGTTTTCATTATAATGGTATTCCTCATGAACACTTTATTTCCTTAAGAGAAGCATGCGGAACCCAGTCTATGTTTTCTGGTCAAGGGTTTTCAAAATGTCAGTGTCAGTCGTCAAAAAATCGGTGTAATAGTAAGCGATGTGCTTGCTCCAAAAATAAAATTGTATGTAATAGTAGGTGACACAACAGCAATCCATGTAAAAATAAACAATATGTTTATACTACTTGATACTGCTTTACTTAATACTTAATACTTTATACTACTTTGGCTTACATATATTTCTGTGTTTTGTATTGCCAAAAATAATTCATTTTAGTTGCTTCTCAGGCTTGTATCCTTGCTTTAATTCGCTTATACAAATGAAATTATTATAGTCTAAACCTAAAGTAAACAACCCCACCCTGTTACGTATTCCTGTTTTTCAACAATCAATTCATTTCCATTTTCCTAAAATAGATTTAATTTATTTGCCTAGTAAAATAGTATTTTTCTAGTCAAATAGCAATTGAATAAGTGATAAAGTCATTTGGCTAGGCACATAGCATTTGCCTAGGAAAGAGCTATTTTCCTAAAATAACCCTTTTCCTGCGACATATATAAACACAAATAAAAATCACATGAAATAGTTTAAATGAATACAATCCATTGGATTTAAATACTCACACAAATATTAACATGAATGATAACATAACTTATGTAGGAGTTGGTAACCATTTAGTGAACAATAATTAACGCTTCCCTAAACTTGAAGCACGCGACATAGTACTCACAATAAATGACGCAATACGAAAACGACGGTAGATCAATGTCAATTTGGACGTTTCACTTTAGGTATAATCACCACAGAAAGAAATAGTTTTGCAATATCTGACGCTAACGTAAGGAAATGCGGTGTTGAATTACAATTACTTGGAATTCTCACCGTGGCGCTGGTTTCGTCTGCTGGCGAAAGATGGGATTAAAGAGGATGGCCTGCAAATTCATAAGGGCTGGTGCGTAAAAGAATTCTTGCTGTGCAAGTCTTGGGAATGGAACGCTTCGACGGTTCAACGCTAACCAACCCTGTATATTTGCTCGGGCACCACTCGCACAGCAAATCCGCTCATAACAGCGTATTATTTGCACACAAATGCACTATTTCGACGAGAGTGGGGTTTTTATAGACACCAACTATTTATTTCGATGTGTTAACGTCAGGTCGAGAATGGATTTCCGATACCATGCAAAAGCACGGCTGCAAACGTAGGAGGCGCAAAACGTTCCTTATTTTTCTCTTTCTAACTCATACCGGAAAACTGGGTTACGACAAGTTGTGCAACAGTCATTTGCAACTTTGAAAACCAATTTAACATTAGACAATAGGCCACCAAACTGGTAATTAAGATACGATAAGTCGACTTACGTCATCCATGCGGCAAGAAAGCACATCAAAATTTAAATCGATGTTTCTCAATGATGAAATGAGCCGAAAGACACTAGCATTTGAAATAAACGAGTTTGATATTAAACATAGCTAAACTATCAATTTGGGCCTAGATGAAGCGAGAAAGGTACTAGTATTTGAAATAGTAACAGATGCGCAAAAGCGCTAAACTAAAAAAATTACTTTAGAGATGATACGCCATTATTGGCCACAATAAACAAAAATAGCAGATATAAATTCGTCTCGGTCAAAGAATGAAAATAAAATTACTTAGATACACTTTTGATATAAAATAACTACCCGAGAGGTATATGCATGTGGCTTATCTCTTATCCAGATCATATTTAAAATATGAAAATTAACAAATACATCGGTTAATTGATGTAATGCACAGTATCACTGTGAATTTAAATATTTCTAATGAAAAACGTGTAGAATTTGAAAGATAAATACAGGACGACCCTATACTGAGTGAATCGAGGAAATCCTTAAAACTGTTGGGCTAAAAAGATAGACGTAGTAATAGTTACTTGTATACCAAGGCACTGAAGTTTAGCTTTCTGTCGCGAATGTGTTACAGGAAAATGTGTATTTACGACATAAAAGACTCCAAAAAATGGCCAGTACGATGAGCGTTGGTTCAACCTCTTTCAAACTAGCATCAAATCACATTTGGATCTTTAAAAAAGTATGCGATGGAACAGCACCGAATGCTTTTGTGTCCAAAAAATCGTTAACCTCCGTGGCCTATTTTTCCCAAGCTTCGAAGATTTGCAAAGCTTCTAGTCAACATGAATATTGACATAAGTAAATACACACATGTTATCTCATTTCTGAAGAAGGGAAATAAAAAGTTTCACGAAGGAGGCGAACAATGGGAGTTATCTAATGATGAAAGTTATTTTTAGTTAGTTTTAATTGTTGATTTGTCGGGAACTTTTCGAAGAGATGAACTTACTTTTATGGCGGTTAGAAAATATTGTGGATACTTCACCTTTTATGAAAATTAAGATTCCAAACACGAAAACTATCGTGTGTTCCAAAAAAACAACCCATGTAGGGTAAGCCTTAGAAAAAAAGATAGAAAATGTAGTCATGTCTTAACTTAAGTCTGTAGGTGAATGTCAGATTGCATTTTGTTTATGAAAATATCAGTCACTGTGACAGGCAAAAGTTTACACTGCATTAAGTTTACTTGCATCAAACAAAAAGGAAATAAGGTGGCATTTACACAACAACAACAACAACGAATGTATTAATCGTAACAGTTAATAAACATTGTTTCTATTTAGTGCTTTCTATATTTTTAGGAGCATAGTTCAAGATCAAGATGTAATTTAGTAATCTCTTTTAAACAGACGATACAATTTCTAGAATGTTTATAATAACGGAAGATAATATTGAAGGAATCAATTTCTTAGAAATGTTGAAAAAATGCGCTAGCTTGCGACCTCCCCATATAGATCATCAGAGATTTTTCGTATCATATTGAAATTCTAGGCGCTATATCTAAAAAAATTGCGATTATCTGGGCTTTCTAATGCCAATGGACATACTGGCCGTTGTCTTCGGCGATCCACTGCTAGGGGCTAGCATGTCTATGCTTAAAAGGCATCGAGGGTGAAAATAAAAATGCATCGGCGACTAAGAACAGTTATCCAAGAAACCAAGAATAGATGAAAATATTGCTGAAGACACTGCCTTCTGGTGTCAAATGTCTTCAAAAGTTGAAATGCGGAAAAAAAATCGAAGCTATCAAAAGGCAGCGACTGCAACATCATCAAATATTGAATTTCAAAATTTGGATATAAGTGTAGGATAAATATTTACAAAAATTAAAATGTTAGAATGATTTGTGTTTATTTTTTTAAATTACTCAATGCTTTAAAGAATAAATGATATTTCTTGAAGGCATTAGTGCCTTCAAGCATGTCTTTTGAAGCACTAGTGCCTTAAAGTATGTCATTTCGAAACTAAAACAACAATCTAAATGTCAACTTTATAAATCGATTGTAGAAAATAGCTATTTATGTATCAAGTTGCAAAATGAAAGTGTTTTTCACACTACACTTGAAGTTTTCCCTACGAGCGCCAGCGAGTTTGGTAGGACGTTATGTGTGAAAGACAGTAATTTTGCAACGTGTTTGAGTCATATTAATTTTTATAGTAAATGAATTTACTTAAATCTACAAAGTTGTCCTAAATTTTCATATTAGCACTAGCGTCAATTTGAAATCTCATATTACAACTAGCGCGAATATATGCATCATTTTGATGTTGAAAACGACAACAAATTGTCATTATATTAGGTCAAAATCGTTGTTAAAGAATTTTTCTGTTAGTGAAAATAGATGTTTGGCTCCTTTGTTGGTTTCTAATGGCAGCGGAAATAAATATGGGCTTTCGTGGCTATTAGAGACGAGAGGCAATATGCTTAATAACAAATAAACTAGCATCCCGCTTTTTCTATTTATATATATATTTATTATTATATATATCTTTAAATGCAGCTGAATACAAGAAAGAGATACTCCTATCAAAAAATCACATGTATAACTCTGGTATGAAGTGTCATTTCCTCTCTTGCATAATTACTGCTCTAGCTGACGTTGGAGCACTAAACTACATCCGCGGGATCATACACATGATTCTGTGATGAACCGTCGTGTTTCTGTTACCTGTAGTGTATTATTTTACCCATAATATCGACTAATATGGCTGGTGATAAACCAAATACCCGTTCAGCTGCTGATAAAGAGGCACTGATAAAAAGGATTGTCGAATAAGTTTAAATTCGTCGACAATCATAGTCACATTTGTTACCAAAATCAAGGACCAACTACTAAATCTATTTCGTGAAGAAATCCAAGTGTATGTTGAGAAGGTTAATCGTGTTGAAGAACAACTCAATCTTACTTGCGCAGAACTAAATAGAGAAGTAGATGAGTCGCAGAAAGAAGCTTTACATTATAAAGACGAACTAGAACAACCCACGCGAAGCAATAGTTTAAGAATATTTGGATTTTTTTGGGCTCGAAACATATCGTGCTCAATTTCACAGTCTTAGCCAGAATCCAAATGACATTAATAACTTTTTTATCAACTGTATTCCTGATGTAAATATTGGCACTTCCACAATCATTAGTAGTTACAAAACTAATAAAACTAATATTAACACAGTATTCTTCAATTTACTTTGGTTGACATTCAAACAGTTGCTAAGACTATTAACGAAATCAAAAGAAATGCTATTGGTTTTGATGGTCTAAATCCTACCTTATCTTACACATATTATAAACAGCTGTTTTGAAAATAATTATTTTCCTGCTAGATGGAAAAAGGCCACTATAATACTTATTCCCAAAATTTCCAACGGTGCGGAATATAAAGGCTTACCGCCAATTAGTATATTACCTGTGTTATCGAAATTTTTTTAAAGATTATTATTCTGCAGCTGCGAGCGATCTCATTTACAAAAGTTCAGTATTATTTCTGAATGTCAGTCCGAATTTAGAGCTGGCTACAGCTGTTCGACTGCTCTGCCAAAAGTTACTGCTGATTTGCTCACTACTATAGATAACAATAAGATGTCAGTCTTGCTCCTCTTGGACTTTAGTAAAGCATTTGACGGTATCGACCATGACGTTCTCTTATCTATTCTCGATTGTATCGGCCTTTCTCCACCTAGCGTTACCTTGATTGAAAATTACTTAAAAGACCCGCTACAATTGTTACGATAAAGAAGCTGCCCTGCGATTAATTTGATAAGATAATCAATGGTAGTAAAAATTGCAGATTAACCTCCTTAATGTACGTACTACACGAAAGCTCTAAAAATTTTTACTTACCGCTCAGGCCGAACTAACTCAAATTCGGCGATATGGTCGTGGGTTCAAACCACCAGCTGTGTACCCTGTAAAGTCTTCAAAAAAATATGGGCGCCAAAAATCAGATGATTTTGAATAATATAATTAACTACAAGTAATCAGAATTTATTAAAGGCATAATAAATTGGTAATCACCAAATGTAATCTATGTAATTCATAAAATATTTGAAAATTTTTGCTACACTATGCAAAACACAGCGAAAACTAATTGATGGTGGCCACACGCACTACCACAAAAAAACCCTTTTTAGGTCGTTAAATTACTTGAAATTGCAAAATAAATCTAGAGATATGCATATCGCTGTCATTCATGAAAACCTTTCTTTCTAGGTTGCTGAGAGAAAAAAACGTGGGTGCTCTTTTTACAAAAAAAAGTATAAAGTGCACATAAAAATTTAATAGTTTTAAATGCCATATTTAATTAAATTTACTGAGTGAGTGAACTATTATGTTAGTAATAAATTTAGCATCCGGTATCACCGGCAAGATTAACTTGGTAGGTACATAACCCGTCTTCGATTGGCGTTGTAATAAAAAAACGAACCAACTGACCTTCTAGGCCCCCACAAGTTTAGGGTGTAAACGCTAGTCGGGAGCTGCTATCACTGGTAACCCGCATACAGCAAGGAATCAGCCTTACGCAACATGGGTGCAGAAGCGATGCAGAAAATAACAGGTATTCGTTTCGAATTAGAACAGGAAACTGGACTACAATCTGTTAATCCCAAGTGCAATTTGAGAATTCCAGGTGTAAATAATTCCTGGTAAAAGCTAAAGAAATGCATTTAACATGAGGATACGCGAAAGGCGTCGGTCGGGGCTAGAAGGCAAAAGCGGGGCCGGAACGTTTGCTTCAAAATGCAAGTTCGCATTCCTACGGCCAGCGATAACAGATATAGCAGGTTAAAAGTGCACCGTGCTAACGATAGCAACTCAATACAGGTACAAAATGCGCTGGTTTGGAAAATTTAAGAATTCGATATGCAAGGAATTATAATTCAAATAAAAATATACAGGTTAGGCCTGAAATAATTTGGTAAAAGGCGAAACAATTAAGCAAAGCCAAAAAATTTTTTCACAATGTGTAAGGATAAATTCTGGATCCTCTGACTATATAAAAATTAGTAGGTGTGTGCCACAGGGATCCATATTATGCTCACTGCTGTTTACCATTTATACATCTGCCTTCTGCAGTAGTATAACTACTTGCAATATGCATATGTATGCGTACGACACACAGTTGTATCATTGATTTGTAGGTGAACAATATCACCAAGCGTTGGTGGACATACACAAGGATTTAAAGACCATTGCTACTATTTCGCGACAACATTTCTGAAGAATTAACGCATCCAAGTCAGTAGTCTTATTATTTGGCAACAAAAATATCTTATCAAAACTGGGAGACAGAATAATTTTAAAAATTAATGATACTACGATACCCGTTGCTGCTAAGGCTAGGAATCTGGGATTGATGATGGATACTGGTTTTAGGTACAATAAACAAATATTTAATTATATTAAACAAGCTTATATATGATTAATATGAAACTTATTTATCCACACAGATCTTATTTGTCGCCTAAAATTAGGTCCATGCTTTGTGAAGCATTAGTGATATCGCACTTTTCTTATTGATCTCAGGTTTATGGCCCCTGCACCACAGTTGATGCGGCTAACAGAATTCAAAGAGTACAAAACTCATGTCTGCGACTGATTCATGGTGTTAAAAAGTACGATCGCATATCTCATAAGCACTTAAAGCATCGAATTGGCTGAATATGCACAATAGACGATCTCCGCAGGCTGCTTGTCTTTACCATAAAATATATACAGATAAAGGTCTTGCTTATCAAGATAACAAAATTTCTTCTAGAACAGATGTTCATAATTTAAATTTAAGACATACATTTTGAAAGGAGTTTCTCTTATCAAATTGCGAAGGTATACAATAACATCCCCCAAAATATTAAAAATTTTCCATTGGTTTCGCTCAAGGCAAAATTGCGTATGCACTTGTTGAACCGTCAGAATAGTCACGCATCACTTGTGTATCGATTTTATGTGTTAATTTTCACAGAATTTTTAGTGTCAGTTAATATTTTGTATTTTATTAATATTATTAGTTATTAGACATTTATTCTATATTTAATAAACTTCATTTCTTTGCTAGTATGTCTAGAACGCAAAAGTTTTTAAGTTTTGTAAGGGTGAAGATAAAACTAATGTTTAAATTACCGACCGATATTTCACTTACAAGCTACATCTAAAGTATTTGAAAATGTATTGTACAACAAAAAATTTTACAAGTTTAACAAATCATTATTAGTGATCAATACGTTTCTATGACAAAAAAATCAACAACTACCAACTTAATATCATTTACGCAGGATCTAGCTGATGCCTTGGATAGAAACCAGCAGGTAGATGTAGTATACACTGATTTTTCCAAGGTATTCGACAGAGTTAAGAGATGCTGCACTAATGAAACTCATTGAATCTTATCTCAGTAGAAGATGGCAGACGGTCGTTTATCATGGGAGCATATCAGAGATATATGAGGCAATATCAGTTAACGCCCAAGGTTCTATTTTAGGGCCTTTACTATTTTTATTATTCATAAATGATCTTCCGGAAGTCGTAACGGCATCGGAATATGTTTTATTTGCCGACGATTTTACAATGTTGCGCTTGATTGACTTGAAATCTTATTGTGGGGAGCTACAGCATGATACACGTATTAATAAAAATTTTCAATGGAGCAACAGAACCTACAATTTTTTAACGTATCTAAATGTTGTAAGGTAACCTTTACACGAAAATTGAAGGCTATCAACTATTACTGTACCATGAATGCAAGCGTACTCATTAATAAAGGAACGACTAGTAATTTTGTTATAGCATTTGCTAAAAAATTAACATTAAGTTACAGAATACTCTTCTATAATATGGTCACCTTTATATAATATTCAAATTAAACAAATTGAAAGTTCATAAGATATTTAGATTTTAAAATGTGTGGTGTTTACTTAATTTTTAAGCCTTATAGTGAACTATCCAGCACTTACGACTTAAATGCATTAGAGGAACGATGACAATTATCGGTGCTTACTTTCTTGTATAAAATATAACATTATAAGGTCCATTCATGTGATAAATTTTTAAGCAAAATAAACGTTATCTACGACCACTACTAAAAGTTGGCCTTTTAGCACTAGCTTGTTTCACTAAAAGTGACGTTTTGTAGTTTACCGTGTTTAAAGAAATCAGCTGTTTACTTTAAGCGCCTCTTCTTGCGTTAGAGGTAAAGTGTTTTGAAATAATTAAAGCGTTATGTAATGAATACAGTCAGATGTGGAGTATTAATAATTACCTTTCGTAACTCACCCTGACAGTACTGTTTATTATGACATAAATTAGAAGTGTCGTAGATGCAAACCTTTGTTAACTATATTTAAGAATTAATAACAGTAAAATTAAGGTCGTAGATAAAATATTGTATGGAACGCGTGCTAAAAGTCGTTTAATTTTCATGTCTCGTGCATAAACGTCAACTTTTAGCACTTGTTGCATAAATTGCTATTCTAGTTCCTATGCCTGGCATCCAGGTATAAAATTTTATTTTATTTGCCAACGGCTAGAACCGTCGCCTACGTTGATTAACAAAAACTGCGTCTTAGTGAAGCCTGCCAGCTAGCCGAATATCGGTAATATGCAAATTATGGCCACATCATGAAATTGGCGCTGGTTGACACCATTTTACAGATCACAAACATAGATTGGTTATAACATGTGTTACTTAAAAATCTTCAAGAAAATTATAGCAAATCTACTTAAAAAGCGTTATTATAGAGTAATCTAAGGGTGAGTTCAATGAATTACGGGTACGATCATCACAGGTGACGGTGAATAGTTTGCGTGTTTGTCTAGTTGGCGCTTCAATAGATACATAGTAGTGAACCAATTAAAAATTGCTGCAAGTAAGATACATGATTATTGTGTAGTTTCGTACAAATACATTATAATTTTAGGAGGTTTTGATGTCAGAATTTGCTGAGAACAACACAAAGAGCGATTGAAAGAGCAATGTTAGGAGTGGGTAAGCTTACGGGACCACATACGAAACGAAGAAGAACGAATGTAGAGGATGTAATACAACAAATTGCGAATTTAAAATGGAATTGGATAAGGCACATTGCAAGAGAGGGAAACGATAAGTGGACTAAACGCATCGTATCGCTAAACTAATACTGTGCATCGTATAGTATTAGTTTTATAATAATCAAGATCTTAAATCAACTTGATAATAACATTTCTTTCTTCGTAACTGTATATATAGATAGCGATTGTGAACACTGCCCTTTATTAATAAAAAATGTGATTAGTATATGAATAGGACTGCAAACTAAATTTTGTATAGTAGAACGATAAGGGGCTCGAATCAAATATCGTCTGCCTAATTAGGAGATACGAACCTCCAAGCAAAACACATTCGTATGGTCATTTCTGACCATCTTGGAGATTTAAGGCCATAATTGTGTATTTGATCTAAAACGAATATAGCCCTAGGATTATTATTGTTTGCATCTTCTTGAAGGGTTTTTAATTTCTTCGAAATATTTATATAACGGTCGAAAAGACTGTAAATTTTGAAGTTTCTCATTAATTATTTCATTCTTTCTCAGCAGAAATGCATTTTCTCTCTGCAACTGTGTTGTCTCACCACATTGAACATATCATCTTGAACTTTTCACCTAAGTCTTCTAAATTTCCTGATGTATGGAAAACTGCCCGTATTTGTCCTGTTCATAAAAGTGGTGATCCAGCTGATATTGTCAATTACAGACCCATTAGCATCTTATCAAATTTTTCCAAAATTTTTGAGGTGGTACTGTATGATCGAATATACTCTTCGGTAAAGCAGTACTTGTCACCGTATTAACACGGTTTTATGCAGCATCGTTCAACGTCTACCAATTTAATCTACTTCACACAATATACGGCCCAGATACTTGATAATCAGGGGCAGGTTGATGTAATATACACCGACTTTTCCAAAGCGTTTGACCGCATCTTGCATTCCATTATAATACAAAAGCTACTTAGTTTTGGGTTTAGCGAATCTCTAATAAGATTTTTTACCTCATACTTGTCAAATCGTGTACAGTATGTAACATATAACAGTTACAAGTCGAAGCTCATTGCTGCTACATCTGGTGTCCCACAAGGTTCCAACTTAGGACCGTTGCTATTTTTATTATTTATCAATGACCTGCCTGAAGTACTTTGTTGTGAGAGGCTTCTATTTGCGGATGATCTGAAAATTTTCTTCTCTGTCACTACTATTGAGGACTGCATTTGGTTGCAACAACAAATTAAGAACTTGAACAACTGGTGTGACACCAATAAACTTCAACTTAACATATCGAAGTGCAGAGTAGTCTCATACACCCGTAAATTACAACCATTAGTGTATATGTATGCTATAAATTCAAACTTATTACAACGCAGTGACACCGTTAAGGATCTAGGAGTTCCTTTTGACGATAAATTTAGTTTCGCTGGTCATATAGAGACCGTATATACTTCCGCTCTGAAAATGCTGGGGTTTGTCGTAAGAAACTGTAAATCCTTTACTAATATAGTTGCTTTGAAAACCTTATTCTTTTCTTTAATCAGCTCAAAACTTGAGTATTGTGTTTTAATTTGGTACCCTTTCTATGAATATCAAATAATTAATCTAGAATCAATACAAAGGAAGTTTTTGAAATTCTTAAGCTACAAAGTAGACGGAGTTTACCCAGAAAGAGGTTATTCACAACCATTATTACTGGAACGATTTGATATGATTAGTTTAGAAAGGAGAAGGAAAATAATTAGTCTTACTTATTTATATAATATTCTTCATGGCAAAATCGATTGTCCATTTCTTCTGGAAATGCTTAATTTCCAAGTACCGTCACGTCAAAATAGAAATTTTGTAACATTTTATAATCCAACCCCACGTACTAATGTACTACAAAAATCACCGCTTTATAAAATGAGTCAGAACTACAATGACATCTCAAATAGGTGCGATATTAATCATTGTAATTTAAATAACATATTAGAATTAGTATAGACAGCTTTTGTTAGTTTAGTAGGTATAGGTATAGTATCATATTGTATTTCCTTTTAGTTTGTTTCACTATAAGCGAGCGTTTAGTGTTAAAGTTTAGATTATTAATATGTAATACTTTAGTTTATTGTGTAAATTGTCCTATAATTGGATTTTTCTTTCTGTTGGACAATAAACCATTATTATTATTATTATTATTATTATTATTAACTTGTGCTGCAACGTAATTTTTTTATAAAAATAAGTTACTGATGTATGTATTTAATAATAATAAAGAAATATTTAACCGATTATTTAAACGTTCAATTTCAGATTTAGGCCGTCCACTCACTGAGACGACGCGATTACAACGCAATTAACAAGAAACTCATAAGCGATAATCGCGGGGCGACCGTTTTATGGGTTTATATGTACTTCACTGACAATTGCTGCGACTGCAATGCGATCACGAAGCAACTTGCACAAAATAATTGCTCGCGACTATCAGTGCCAATCGCGAAGCCATTAGTTGCGTTAAAGTTGCGTAGTAAAATGCTAGAAATGTCAAATTAATACAAAAATATTTTTGTATTGATGCAGCATTTTTCAATCGACGACTTAACCTTTTCTACTAATAAATTAATACCTGACATTCTGTAAAATGATTGTAAAAGTTTTGATCATGTTAATTAGAAGAACGTTTTTGCTGCGACAAATTAACTCCTATAGTTATAAAAAAGTGCATCCCTTTTTACAGCGATAAAAACGGCTGTTCCTCATAAGCAGACTATATCTAGTAGGCGTACGTCATTCTTATGTCTGCCCTGTAAGTTATAATTACTTTGTAAAGTTATAAGATAATTATTGTTGTTGTTCATTCATACATTATGTCGTTAATTTATCTTGCCAAAAAACACTCAAGCTTTTCTTTTAAGGATGCATTTCTTTTTAACTCAAAATATTCTAGCACTAATTTTGCTCGAAAAACTGGCATTTTGTAACGTTTCGCTCTTGATTAAGCGCAATCGAATTTAATTTCAAATTAAAAGCGCTTAATCTTCGTCTTTTCAACAATAGAATTTGCAACTATCGAAAATTCCCAGCCCGCTCGAGTCGGTAGTCCATCGCTGTACAGGGTATAAAACCAAACTTTTCCCCGAATCGAGAACGAGATTATTCCCACAAACCAACCCGGGCCTTCAGCCGATTTCCGCGGCGTAGGCCGTGGAGGGCCTGGCTTCCGCACCAGAACCATTCTAGAAAGATAACAGTAATTTACTAGAACTTGCTAAAAAATTTAAATCTCGTTCTCTGAACGACGTCCCCTACTCGCTTTACTCAGTTCATAATTATTAAAAATAAATTGAAGTGTACCTGGAATTCGGGGTTCGTTAATAATAGCTAGCACATCTGCACGAAGCCGTGACGTAAGCCTGAGATCGGGCCGCGCTACGTTGAAATTAACTAAGGTTCTACAGCTGATTCGTTTCAAATAACGTTAGCCTGAGATCGGGGTACGCGATTCGAAATAATCCGAGGTGAAATAATTCCGTTTGAAACGATTAAAAGCCCTGCAGGGTTTCTCATTAATAGCTAGCACATCTTCGGGAAATTATAGCACTTTGTTAATTTCGAACTAGTGTACGCTTGAGATCGGGCTGCGCTATATTGAAAGTGGCTAAAGTTGTATATCTGTTTCGTGCGAATCGTGTAGACCTGAGATCGGGCTACGCGATTTGAAGTAAAATAACCCAACTTGATGCAGTTCTATGTCGCGTAACATTTCTAGTTTATTAGGAGGAAATCACACCTACCTGAGATCGGGCGGTGCAATCTTCCCATCCGCGAAACTTCGTTAATTTTATTATTTAAAAGTAAAGCTGACTTAAGGTCGTATGGAATGATTGTAACTCATTCGATGTCCCAGAACTTCTCAGTCGCCCCGCGGAAATTTTGAAGCAGCGTCCGGACTTCGGCGCCGGAGCAAAATTTAATACCTTACAGTCAGTTCGTCTAGGTCATAATTCACCTACCTTCAGCCCCGTAGTTATTTGGCCTAGGCACACGTACGATCTATCTATTATCAATACCGATAGCCTTCGTCTTCCTATGGTTATCACTAAATAACCTTCTGTGGCTGCACACGTGGGCAATAAGAGTACGGACATCCAGGTGGTACTCGGAGACTAAGGGGCTTTTATTAATCAAAATCCGACGTAACTTAGTACTTCCAATAATTTGAGGAACTGACATTGGTTTATGTTCACAGTACTGCCAACCGCCACAACCCATCTTAGGGAGTTCCAGCGGTTGCCAAACGGTTGAGGACTACGACCGTTCTGCCAGTTGGGTGGCCGAACTATAGCAGGAATCCAATTAAAGTTTATTTTGTATTTATGTTGATTTATTTTCACAAGTAAAATGTTGTTTTAATGTCCCGTCCTCCGTTTCCCGAGAAGATAGATAGAAAGTTGAATTTTGTCGTTAAAAAAAATGAGTAGCTACACAAACTGGGAATTTTCCTAGTCAAACGAAGAAGATGATTTTAAGGTGACAAATTTATGTTATTTGGCCATAAAAACCTACAGCGGCTAAAATCAAAACGCAGATAACGCATTTTGATCAAATCTGTGGGAGAAAATTACTTCAACATTTACCTTTAACCTATTGTAACTTGGGGTCAAAAGCTTTTATAGCTAAATTTACAAAAAATACATTAAACAGAGCTGCCCAGTTTATCATTCATTTCAATGAAAACAGTTACGACACCATTGTGTAATTACAATATGTGATTGAAGGATTTCTGGGGTGGTGATTACAAGTAAATAATAGTTGTTCATTCTCATTATTAACATAATTAATCGTTGTTTATTAATCCCTATTCCCCCAATGTAATTTACAGTTCGCACAAAGTAGTATAGGTGGAGACAGTCTGACAAATTTATTTTGACTGTAAGACAAAGTGTGGCTTTTGAAAGTGTTGTACTACGCAAGTTTGTCGGATTTTAAATTCATACTTTATTTCCTCGACGGCCACTGAGAGAAATCGATATTTCATATTTGAGAACTGATCTCTCGTTCTCGTTGGTAAATTGTATACATGGGCTCACACGTGCGTTTTTATAGTTTGTTTTGTGGTTATAATGGACACAGGTGGATTTGATTAGTTTTTTTAGAATGGTTAAAGTACGACTTGTTAATGATGGTAAAATTGTTCATACCTTATGTGCAAATAGAAGAAAATATTCGAGATGATCTCGTTTAGCACGTCAACGCGTCCTAAGGTAAGTAAAATACACTTCACAAAAACTTATTGCAAGTTTTATTAATATTATAAATATTGGTCGAAAGTCACGGAACGGTAATTATTTAGATTAAGTACTTCAACACAAAATTCCGAAAAGGCGTTTTATGTACGAGGCACATACAATATTTTTTGTACGACCGGTTAAAACCATAAAAATAATACAAAGTATTTGCACAGATATTCAGATAGCGGGCGGTGAGATACTAAGCGATTGCAGAATAGTGTATTATGATACTACTCTATAAGTACGCCTTTAAAGCACGTTCGACAAGTTTAAGAGCACGACGCGAAGCGAAGTGTTTATAACGTCGCTAGTGCTTTAATGGTACTTATACACGTGTGTCATACGCTTTGAGCAGAAAAACTAAAGAAGTAGTGTAACGGGAGAAGGGGTTATTAATTATGTAGACCGAAACGGCCATCTTGAAGAGCCACTTTTGATCTGTCAATCCGGTGTGAAGCAGAAGCTAGTTTTGTTTTAGCGACTTATTTGTGAGTTTTGAGTTTAAAATTAGGCGTATGGATATTTTTTACAATAAATATAGAGTGTAGTGACTTTAATTGTGTAATTTGTGTATAAAACTTGATTTTTTGGGTGTTTGGACACTTAACCTTACAAACATGGTTTCATGTATTTGTTCTGGAATATCACACAAATCAAGGAAACCAGGCATACATTTCCATCGGTAAGTAAATTTCTACTGTTATTTGTTACCGTTAAGTCCATATTTTTGTATTTATAACATCATTTGCGACGCACATTTTGTGTATACATATTTTGAAGGTCAGTGACCTTCAAGCAGTTTTTCACAAGACCTTATTGGTGTTAATAATTATAGTTTTATTTGTGGACAAACTAATTTATTGCAGTTTCGCCTTGAACTAGTGACCTTTATACCAGGTTTTGTAGCTAAAAAACTAAGAAATTTTTAAAAATTTATACCGGATGTCGGCCATATGCAGGAGCCACTTTGGTCTACTCACTCGCTGCCCATACCTTACCTTCTTAGTTTTTTTGCTCGAAGGTCATACGTTACTTTTTCTACGATCGTAACAGAAATATAAAAACTTAGTTCGATGACACTTTTTCCGTTACATGGTGTCAGATATTTTAGGTTATATTGACTTTCAAATTAACGGCAAAGCGTATAATATGATCAAAAATTAATCTCATCTAGTATAGCTATAGAATCGTATCTAATTTATGAATGCAACTATAACTCGCTTAAAATTCAAATGTCAAGTTTGACATTTAAGTGTAAATATAGTTGCATTTATAAATTAGAAAAAGCGCTACAAACGCCACCTTTGACACTAGAAACTCTGCAAAAAGTTGTCATTTTGGCACAATCGTAGAAAATAGTATATTAGACAAGTTTAGAAAAGTAAAGTTTTACTAAACGAATATAGCTTGATTGGGTACGAGCGAGCGAAGCGAGCGAGAAACTTAAAAAGCTATATAAGTCTGTATACTATTTTTTCACATTTTGTATTAATACTTATAAACAAACATTTATATAAAAGCATTACACTACATGTTTATTCAAAAAGGCGGCGGTGGAAATTCAAACGTATGAATAAAACGTTGATGGTACTGTAAGTCTATGTCAAATTCGAGGTTATCAGGTTAGGTTTTCCGTCAGTTTTGACACACACTGACGCAAAACTTAACCTACTAACCTCGAATTTGGCAGTTGAATACGGCCATAGATAGAACTCTGAAATTTGGTATAGAAGTTAAACATTCGATTTTCTACTAATATTCGTGGTTCCAATTTTCTTATCGATCGTTACGACTGCAGCACGGTCAATTTGATTATTTATTTTAATTGAACTGGGGGTCGAAAGTACCGTCATTAGAAAGCTGTTTTTGTGTAGAATCCAACGATGTAGCACTTGATATGGCAGTTTTAAAAAATAACTTTACTATACCAAATTAAACTTTGAGAATATTACTTTCAACGGCTTGCTAGCTATGCTAAAAATTTTGTTGTCGGTGAATGCTTTGTTTTGTTTTTCAACTTTAAACAGTACATTTATGAAGGATACCCATTTAACCATTGTATAAGAATTTCTGGGTAGATAACAGCAAAATTAAGGATTTTAAGGCAATAAGCCGTTTATGTAATGAACATTTTGCGGATGATCAGTGGTTAATTAAACATCGAGAAACGATGCTGAAATATAATGCTATTCCAACATTATTCAATTTTTGACAGCCAGATTTAAATAAATGTGAAAATTTTGAAATAGAGGGAAACGAACTAATCGATGGTGAATTGAAAGTATCACATGGCAGATTATTCAAGCCGGTGTTAATCAGAACCAAAAGAAAATTTTCCTCTAGAGAGGTTGAATTACGTCGCCCCAAATTCTGTAACATTAGTTATCGAGCATTTAATTCATATTCATACCAGATTTACAGCTGACACTAAACATCCTACCCCACACCTAAGATTCTAAGCAGAGGTTTTTCATAACACAAGATTTCAATACCTGTTTATTTCTAACCGCAGTTCACATGTCCTCAGTCTCAGTAATACTTTTTACCATAACCTGAAAACACACTAGGACTAAAAAAGTAACAAATTTAGCAAGCAAAATTTTAAATTTTAATAATTCTACATAAATATTATTTTTCATACAAGTTGCTTCAGATTTCTAAATGAAAGAATTCTGTGATTTGAGATGTCAGTTAATGTCACTTTGTTTGTCATACTTCTTTCAAATTAAAAAAAATATATATTATTGCTAAATCATGTAATCCTTGATTTGTGGATCAAATGGCTCAACTCTTTATATACAGGGGCTCTAGTTTTACTGTTTCTCTAGCCTCTAGCCCTATATGCAATTTATGCCGAGATAAAAATCTAACATTGCCGTCCTCACGCTGCTCCTTGTAAGCGCTGGTGGGCCAAGAAATCCGACTGGAATCCGTACCACCAGATGGCGTTTGCAAAATTTCAATGCCTTTTTGTAATTTCTTGCAGGAGCCTAAATGCCTGTGCCGCCTGTGGTGACATGAAAGTTGGGCTCTGAGGAATCTCCTAATATTTGTTCAAAATCCTTAGTACTTCTGAGCGTTTAATTATTTATCTCAGTTAGCGGCGGTTTAATTTTTAAGGAAAACGACCACCCGTTTACACAATTTTAAAACAGATTGGGACACATACAGATAAATTATACACGAAAACACAGACCTAGCTGTAAGATTACAAACGCCAGAAGACATTGACAATGAAACAGACAAATTAATTCATCTATTTCAGGACGCTGCTAAACGATCTACCCCAGATATCGAACTCCAAAGAATAATGAACAATATACCTTGCAAAATTAAAAAACTAGTAGCAGAAACAATAAGAACCAGGTCGATCTATCAGCGAACTCAAACATCGGTCAGTAGGAGAAAATTGAAAACGAAGCTCCATTAATGAGAAACTGTTCATTTGAAACATACCTGACAAATTTGTCTAAACAGTATTATACTAAACGAAAACCTATAAAAACAGAAACAAACTCGTATCGACATCATCTCCTATACGTCAAAACTTCACTCCATTGGGTCCATGGGCCGCCAACAACAACAAAGAAAAGGCTGTTCTATTCTCAGAGCGCTTATCAAAAGTGTTTACGCCCCAGGACAATGACCAAGTAAACGAGGTAGAGCAGGATCTAGCTCTAACCATCTCGGAACATGCACACATAAGATTTTTTACACCACAAGAAATCAAGAAAGCAATTAATAGATTAAAAGAAAACAAGAAATCAAGAAAGCAATTAATAGATTAAAAGAAAAAAAGGCTCCATGCATAGATCTAATCACAGCCAAAATGTTAAAATAACTACCACGATAGTGTATAAAAATTTCAATCGCTAATATTAATAATTGAATGAGCAGCAATTTAAAAAAAATCCTGGGCTTCTATTGATCGTACAGTAGTCTTTTTTAATTTCGGAGAGAATTGGCAACTATCGAATGGTGCTTTCGGTACAATTAAAATTGACAAAAGTATCGAACATTTTGTGCGTGTAAAAAAAAGATCACTCTTTAAATTAAATTGGCACATATTTGCAAGTGCAAACAAATTCGCGCTCAAATTGTGTGTTATAACTCTTAAGGAAAAAAAATAAGCGTATGCTGATTCCTGTATGGCTTCTGCAACCTGAGTAAATCAATTCCTGCGAAAACGTATTTTAAAAAAAATGATTTATGCAAAAAATAATCAACATTCAAATTTGAACAACGTGCGTTTTCGGCTCACCGAGTACTATGCTTTCTGAAAATGTCAACGTTATATAAGTTTTTTTTTAAAGTTAAGAACAATTGAAGAATAGGTCATTTTTAGCGGTTTTTTAGGGATAACTTTTTTTCTAATGAATCGATTTTGACCACCGACAGCTTGATTTATTTGTTTTTTAAACTACATAAGTTTATATTTAAAAAAAATCATCGCTCGTTTGCTCTTTTATATGCAAAAAACCGTTTGACCGCAATTTTAAATCACTTCTTCACTGATTCAGCTGTTACATTCAATTCTACGTTATTTGTTCTATAACAATACAGTTTCACTTTTCAGGTAGTATTTTTATAAAAAAAGGTCTTTTCGACAATTTTACTGGACTAATACGGTAGAAGGTCCTATTGAACAAAATGTTCTAAATTTGGAGGTGATGATTGGCTCAAAATTCAACGAATTATATTCTCTTAATAATATGCTGTACAATCGCCAGAACGATGCATTACAAGTTACATATTCGACCTCGTTTATTATTAAAACTAATTGTAAAATTACCTTTTGAATGTGGGGTAACAACCAGTGGAATAGTTATCTATCAGATCAGCTTTTGGGTGGCTATTGCCAATATTGAATTTTTCTAATAATGACTTTCAGATAACCTTTAAAAAATTTTGGTTGTGTGATCCACTGAATAGAATTGCCTCGGGGCTGGATCAGGTTTCTGTTATTTTGCACTGGTTTTTTGTCCCTAATAGTTTAAGCACAGGAGTGAGACTGCACCCCTGTTTTAAGACAATGTAGTCAATGTCACTTAAAGGGACGATAATTATGCTATCCCGAAGCGCAGGCTCACGTTTCATAAATTTATGGCTTGGAAGGGTAGCACTGATGTGATTGAATCAAACAGTCAATGTCGATTGATTTATTACAAAAATAAACTGTCTATATATACAAAACATAATTGCTTAGTTATTCAAAGTACAAAATATATTTGCTGTGACGGTATACATTTCACAACATCTGTCAGCATTAAGCCAGTCTGATTTCCGCATTATCCGCAAGTATGTTACACTGAACCTTGAGTTATAGGTCGTGTCGTAACGTAATATGCTTGCGGCATTTAAACTGGCTGATTATGAAAGCAGAATTGCATTTAAAACTTATGAACTGCAATCCATCCATTAATAATTTAGTTTTGTAATAATTAATATTGTATATATACTTACAAGATTTTCTGCAAATGAAAATTTCACCAAAGAATGGAGTTCATGAACATGGCTTAACCCCGGATGGTGGGGCTCAGGACGATTTACTGAACTTACCTATATCCAAATGTGTTTCGTTACGCTAGTATTCTACTTCGGTGTTATTTTTCCAAAAATGTTTGTTTATAAAAACAGAACGCTTGCATCAATTTAAATGATATTCAGAATAACATTCCATACAAATTAATATGACTATTTTTTTAGTTATTACTGGTGGGCTACTACAGTGTATCACAACCCAAAGCAGACAGTAACCCTTTAATGTCAAGCCACTAACTTGAAATTGTTGTTTCCAAAAAGAAACATTTATTAATATTCTTTATCTTTATAATTTTTGAACTGTACTTTCTGCAACTTTTCTACTTTATTCATATCCGAAAAGTTTAACAACTGAAAAAGAATTGCAGCGGCAATTAGAACTTACCCTCTATTTATTTGTTTCTTGACATAGATTACCTGTTTCTAACAACCATTACGGAGCAAACCACAAACAAAGCATTGCTATTAAAGAATTGCTGTCTGATCCGTATCACGACACCAATGTTTTATTTCTTACATGCTGTTGCCACTTTATTAATTAAATAAGATCCACTACATGATTACAGAAACGTTTTATCTTAAATAATTACACTGAAATAATTGGTTACATTATGGATATCCGATTGTGGTACAGCTTGTACATTTGAGTCGTGTAGTTCATTTAAATTCAATATCTGGTGAACTTACCTTGTTATTAATAGCAGTCAGTTTATTAATGAGATAATTTTTACAATTTCGCATCGCTAAACTATATTCTGTGTAAGTGGGAGTATTATAATTACATTTGTTGAGTACTTTTAGAAGAAGTAGAAAACCTAACCTAATTAAGTTAATTATTGCACCTGGTTTCCCATTTATTATCTAACAAATATTGACGTGAAGAATTTGTGTAATACAATGGCCAACAAATTGCAGAATCTACTGGACGTCAAAGAAAGTAATGTAATAGGCAATTTACTTGTAAAGTTCGGGCACTTCATTCCATGTGGGAACATGGTATTTGAGTCGTTTAGTTCATTTGGATTGAACTCTTTTTGATGAACCCATATAAATATTACATATGGGTGAACCAATTATTTATACTACTATATTGCTAGCGGCTATGAGTGGGGAGACCACAAAGTAAGTGAGACAAACAATTAACTCTTCGATGTATTTGGTGAGCTGTGAGCAAGTGCGTTTTCCGCGCGGTGGGGAAAGTGAACCTCCAGTAAAGTTTAAAATTCGCTCCTAAAGGCGAAGTTCGAATTCTCAGGCATGCGCATGAGACGCGTAATACTCAGACTACGCTATGTCGACGCCGTAAAGGTTCACGCGTTCCCAGGCCCTACTAGCAATATAGTAGTATAAATATATGTGGTGAACCAACCGTGTTATTAATGACAGTTTTTTATTAATGGTTTTTGGAGGTAGCTATTCAGGGAATGAGATACTCTTTACAATTTCGCATCGCTAAACTATATTCTATGTAAGTGGAAGTATTATAATTAAATTTGTTGACTACCTACTTTAGAATAAGCAGATAACCTAATCAAGTTAATTATTGCATCTACTTTTCAGATATTTTATCTAACAATAATTGACTTGAAGAACTCCTGTAATACAATGGCCAACAAATTGCAGAAACCACTGGAAATCAAAGAAAATTATGTAGTAGGCAACTTACTTGTACAACCAGAAATTGGCACTTTTGACAATTTCACCTGTGACGAAATGGATATTAAACAGGAAGAAGTTGATACCGAAGACCAATCGTTTGTTATGTGCGCAACACACAGTGAACTTGCTTTAAAAGATGAATCTTTTGCTACGTGTGCAGAACTGGAGAAAGTATATGTAAAAGACGAGTCATTTGTTACATGTGTAGCAAATAAAAGCTTAGAAGATCCAGTTGCCTACAAGGTCTCCCAAGATTATGCAGAAGACAAAAGTAGTTTATTGGGAAATATGAGACATAAAAAAGAATTTCATTCATGTTCTACTTGCGATTACAAAACAACTAGTACAAGTAGTTTAGTTGAACATATGAGAACGCATACAGGAGACGAACCTTATTCTTGTCCAACTTGTGAGTATAAAGCAACACAGAAACGTGATTTAGGTAGACATATGAAGAAACATACTGGTCAAAAACCTTATGCCTGTTCTATATGTGAGTATAAAGCAACACAGAAATGTGATTTAGTGAATCATATGAGAACTCATACAGGAGAGAAACCTTATGCATGTTCTATTTGTGAGTATAAAACAACACAGAAAACTCATTTAAATACACATATGAAGAAACATACTGGAGAAAAACCTTATTCTTGTCCTACTTGTGACCATAGAGCAACACGTAAACCTGATTTAGTTAGACATATGAAGAAACATACTGGAGAAAAACCTTATACTTGTTCTATGTGTGAGTATAAAGCAACACAGAAAACTCATTTAAATACACATATGAGGAAACATACCGGACAAAAACTTTATTTGTTCTGTTTGTGAGTATAAAGCAGACGAGAAAATGAGATTAGTTGAACATATAAGAACGCATACAGGAGAAAAACCTTATTCTTGTCCTTCTTGTGATCATAAAGCAACACAGAAACGTTCTTTAGTTAGACATATGAAGAAACATTCTGCAGAAAAACTTTATTCCTGTTCTATGTGTGAGTATAAAGCAACACAGAAATGTGATTTAGTTAATCATATGAGAACTCATACAGGAGAAAAACCTTATGCATGTTCTATTTGTCAGTATAAAGCAACACAGAAAAGTCGTTTAAATGCACATATGAAGAAACATACTGGATAAAAACGTATTCTTGCCTTATTTTCAATTTTAAATCAGCACATTATGAATGGTTGCTTGACCATGCGAGGAATTATACATAAGAAAAACCTTATTTGTTCATTTGCGACTATAAAACCGGACACAAATGTAATTTAGTTCATCATGTGGAAATATATCTATGGGAAATGCCTTATTTATATTGCAGTTATGGATATAAAACAACTCAGAAAAGCAGCTTAGTTTTTCATTTGAGGAAACATACAGGAGGAGTTCCTTATTTTTGTTCATTGTTCAAAAGAGTGCTTATCATTTCCCAATTTGTAATGGGGTTGTATCACCCTAACAAAGTGTTTCTGTTCAGTTGATGTTTAATACCCTTTTATTGTATGATAGTTTGCATATTTAGTTTTTATGTTTTATCACTGCCTAAGAACACCATTCCAATATTCTTTTCTGAACATTAAAATAAGGTAAATTAAAAATACAGTAAACTTGTAGCAATTAGAGTTACCTAGACATCTGCCGTTCTCAAAATGTTTTTGTTTCTACTATGTGAAAAGTGAATGTATGTTTATTGTAAATAATTATATAATGTCCCATATTGATTGTAGAATGTCTGAAATGTGTGTAAATTGTTTATATAGTAGTGTACACTTGGTATTTCTTATCTTT
>CALNHX010006733.1:0-84447 GCA_940337035.1 Agriotes lineatus
ACGTAACTTCAACGCACAACGAATAAAGAACTCGACGAGCCCCCAGCAGCTTCAACGAAGACAAGAACAACGCTCATATTAATTGAATTTCAACGGCGCCCCACGGCAGCCTAACCTCCCGCGGGGCGCGAACACAGTTCAACTTGTTTACTGAATGCCACGAAATGCAGTCAAGGAAAAAGGGACGCAAGAGCGCGTCGCTTGTTTGCTCTGTCTAACTTCAATAGAATGTTTATTGTTGCCCAATGTTGCGTCAGAATTCCGGGCCTCGAATGGTCCGTTGTAACCGAAATGTGGAAACTTGTCGTTGAAATCAGGAAAACGCGTCGCCAGACTGGTCGTTAATACGTGACGTCATAGAACGAATTTGCCGAGTTACACGTAGACAAGCAGACATGGGAAAGCAGCAAGCCGACCCTCTGTGAGTTACCGACTAAAGTACTTAAAGAAATCGACACGAAACGAAGCGTCAAAAATTGGGGGTCTATGCAAGATACCAGAACAAAGCGCACTTTGATGGAAAACTGTAGTCTCATAAACTAAACGCAACAAATGTTGTTAGTTATTTAGATAAAAAACGCTGCCCAAAATGTAGTGAAACGATCGGGAAAGCGTCAATATTTGAAATAGAAGCGCGAAGTTTTAATCTTGTCCTAACAATTTCTGGTGAAATATATACAGGTTGAGTATTTTAAAACATAAAGGTCTGTTGGTTTTGCTTTAATTCAAGAACTAATTAATTTAATAAAATAATGTTTTACACATAGCTCAGATTTTTACCCTTGGCGAAAATAGGCGAATTTTGGACCCCACAGATAAGGGGTGTCCACTTTAATAAATTAATTGTTTATTTTTATAATTTTTAGGGAGGTTCCGTGTAAAGCTCTTTACAGGTTTTGTTAGAATAATGTATCATCGGCATATGTACGACATTGGTGGATTTTCAAGGGTAATACCATGGTGTAAAGAATACAAGGTGAAACGTTCCCGGGATGGGCAGTCGTTCAGGAAGTATAGGGGAGAAGTCAACCAACCCCAATGGGCCTACTCAGGAAATCCACCATGGCCGCGATCGAACTGTCAGTCGATGTCAAATTCGAGCAGACTAGATTTTTCGTCAGCCTGACACAAACTGACGCAAAACCTAACCTCAAATTTAAGATAGACAGCGTCACCAACAATGCCCTTCAGTAGTGCCAAACATAGAACAAGAGTCACAACACTTGGTGCATTTCTTATTGGTTGAATTTGAGGCTCCGCCCACAATTCCTCCGTTCTGCGGAACTTTACATTTTGTATTCTTTACACCATGGGTAATACCACAAAATGTGTTTTTGAGATTTTTTTCGTTTATTGCGTGGAATTTGAGCAGGTTTGTTGAGAGAAATTTGCAATAACTTGTATGGAAACGAAAAAAAATCTCTTGAAAAATTTTACTTTTACATTATTTGGAAAGATTATTTAACAACATGAATATACGACTTCGATTTTATTTTGTTCGACTGGCAAGTTTTGTAACATTTCCCACTATTAATTCAATACTGGAGCTACCAAATCTATTATTATTCATTTTTAGAACGCCGCCCATGTGCAAACTTCGCTTTGACGTTTTTGGCGAAATGTCAGTCAAATTGAATTCGTTCAAACCAATCGTGATTTTGTGTAAACACAGTCAATTTTTATTGGCCGTTTCTGACAAATCGACCAACTTCATTGGTTTGCTTATTATAGCGTTAAATAATCAAGGGTAATACCACAAGCAGTGGATATATTTTTGGCAAATATTTTGTCGTTTCCATGTAAATTATTGCGTTTAAATTTCACGATACAAAATCACATCAAAAATGTCATGAGCCGAAGGCGAGTGACATTTAAATGAGATTTTGTTGAGTGAAATTTGCAATAATTTTTATGGAAATGGCAAAATATTTAAAAAATATATATCCACTTCGAGTGGAATTTGGGACGACTATTTAACAATATTAATACATAACGATTAACTTTATTGAAAAATAATCCAACAATTAATATAATTATTCATTCTCAATTAAATTCAGCGGAATACTTCCAAAACACAGCATTTTAAAATTTTTAAACAAGCCACACAGTTTGTTGGGGTTTAGTGTTACGTAACCTAGCGATATCACTAAGGACAGAACATCGTTGCTAAGCGAAACTTCGCAACAAGGCTATTTATTTTTTGAGTACGTACATTTTTTTGTGAGTATTTTGCATGGTGCCCAATATTCAGTGATATACTGCTGTTATTGGTTGAAAAAAGCAAATTTCTGCAATGTGATTGGCTTATATGTTATAGTGTTGAATAGTCGCTCGTATATCCACCTCATCAAGTGAATTTTTGAATATTCCTTCCGAGTATACGTTGAAAAGTAATGTCGATAGGAACATACCCGCCGTACTCCTCTTCTTACTTGATACTCTTCTATTCTAACTCTTGCGGTTGAGTGCCAATATAAGTTACCTCACATGATTCTAGCGTGTTTATTATTGATTTCAGATTTCTTGCGGATTTGTATAAATTTATCATGTTTTACCCCGTTGAAAGCCTTTTCAAAATCTTTCAGACACGTTGCCGTTGACATTTCTGAATCTCTGAATCGGGGCTTGCACCCCGAAAAGCGCGTCACACCTTCCCAAGCCTCTACAGGACGAAAATTGGCTTTCACTCATTCGCTCTTCCAATTTTTAATGTATTCTCGTGTGTATAACTCTTAGAAATATTTTGAGGCCATAACTCATCAAGCTAATAGTGCGATGAATTCTGCACTTGGTTGTTGCTTTTTGGGGATGTTCACAAAGATAAATCTGATCATCTTTCAACGCGTCTCGTTGCTCTTCTATGCGTGGTTGTTGCTGTCGAGTATCACTTCCTCTTGCAATGGCTGTATAATTTCCTCTCTTGCTTTTTCATTTTTCAGTTTATCTGTATCCAGTTTGATCACACGCTCGCAGCAATTCACAAATTTTATAGAGTTTTTATCTTCTATTAAATTTTATGTAATCAGTCTGATTAGGTACAATTCTGCCAAAAGAACCTTTTACTGATTTTCAAGTGTATTGCATATTTTGAGTGGCTTGAAAACGTATTTATAATCACCAATTCTTTTTCTATGCAGAAACGAGCAACCACGTAATTCTCTTTCATTTCGTCATGAGTTTATCAATCATTTTAAGCCTAATGACACACTTGACTTTACTTTTTTGCGAATAACAAATAGTTTCACCATGAGCTTGACAATTTTCAAAAACGAAATTTGGTCAACGAGCGGTTCTTGAACGACTACAAAATTATGACGTTCAAAATTGCTACATTCAGAAAAACAGGACAACCGTCCATTGAAATGAATTGATTTAAATGACATTTAAACGGTTCTCTGACTTCTACAATTTTTTGCTACTTGTCAAAAATGTTAAATGATGGTACTCGATGTCCATACGTGTATTGCACTTGAACCTATTTTACTACAATTAGTTTGGAATTCTTTACGATTTCAGTTTAAAAAGCGTGACAATTACATATACACACAGAAACTTTAACTGCTACTTTACTAATTAGGCATAATGACGAGCAATTAAACTACTCAAGACGCGTGCACACTCAAACGCCCGTCTTCGTCGCTCTCCTGCGAGCTCCCGGCACGGAACACAGTAAAATAAATAATAAAAAGTGACATATGGATTGTGAGCTCAATGTTAATCAGAGCGAGCCGCGGTAATCGCGAGCTTTGCTATCTGGTTGCTAACAATAATGACTAGCGCTTTATTAGATCCAGCAATTGAAGTGTAATGTTTGCTTCAAGCCTTTTAAATCAAATTTGATAGAGACATCCTAAAAGCTATCGATTGACTTATAAGTTCTTTCCTACGAGAAGGTTTTCCAGATTAGCCAAAATTCTCCAGCAAATCACTGACTTGTTTCTCTTATGTTTCTGCAGGTTAGAATACTGGCAGATCGTCGATAACATCTTCGAAATACTTTACTGCTTTTGCTGCAGCTATATGCTCCGATGGGCTTTCAAAGCTGCACGGATGCTCGAGTAATAAATTGCCGATTGTGCTAGAAAGATAAAAGGAAAGCTAAATTTTAAGAAATAGAAATTGTAAAATGTTAAAATAAGTTTAAAATATCAAGGAAATTGTAGAGAAAAACGCCCAATCATCCATTACTGTTATACCATAGTACATTATCTAAAAATATAATCAATATTTGTTTGCTTCTGTGGTTGAGTTTTGTTTCTTGGGTTTTATTAATTGACCTTTTTTCTTCTCCGTGTAGCCTGTTTCTACCCATTTTCCAATTTTTGATTAACCCTTCTCTTCCCATTTTTACTTCCCTCTTCTGAAAGACGAAGGAAGTATTGTAATCATGAAAAATCACCTTCCGAGATTTCTTCAGATCTTCACGTTTGAAGGTCCCTAGATGACGAAAAAGAGGTTTTCTTAATTCCGTCTGTCTGTCTGTCTGTCTATCTGTCTGTGTGTCTGTTGGCAGTATAGCTCAAACTATTTGTTGGAGGAAGACGATATTTTGCATACATACGTATTATCTACCTCGCATGAAACCTGTGCAATTTCATACAAATATATACAGGGTGAGCACCTTAAAAAATATAAATTTTGAAATACGAGGAAGTAATAACTTTCACAAAGGTCAGGCTTTACATTTGCCGAAAATAAGACTCAACCGATACAGGATAATGTCACAAAAGAGTAAAAACGTTTCAACAATAGCATCGCTCTGTAGATGCGGCGGGTTCAAACCCCAGCGGGATACATTTTTTTATTTGAAAATGTAGTTAATTTATTAGAAACGTGAAGATTTTTTTACTCCTAACTTAATTTGATTTTTAAAATTATTTGGTGTCACTATGTCGACGGGGGAAGTTCTGGGTAAAGCCTTTTACAGATTTTTCGTAATGCTGTATCATCCTGTCATTTCTGCATTTCATACAGGACCGTACTTTTTCTTTTCTTTCCATGGTCTGCATTGAATTGTGTTTCGTAAACTTCACTTCAATGGTACAAATGGTTCTCTACTATGTATCTGTACTTTACATTTTAATTTGCCTCTCCTTTCGTTATATTTAATATGTGTCTCTCCATGGCACTTTGGGTTTTCGCTAAAATGTGCATATTTTAGATGTTTAATATTGCTATTATTCAATATTTTTTAGTTTTCCCAAAGTTGACATTTTCACGCTACCGGGTATCTTAACACCGACTGCTAGATATGTTATATGGTCGAAGTCGTACTTGGAATATTTTCTTCAAGTACTTTATCATCGAAGCCAGTTGATAGATATTCTCGATTAATTGTGCATGTACGTAGTCGATCCTGCTATTAAACAATGCTTCTGGTGCAGTAATTTTTATAAATCGTAAGTACGAAAACTTTTCGGAAACGTACTCGTTTTCGAATGTGGTGGCAGCTCTCTTCGTATTTTTTTTTTGAAGCGAGCATCTGGCCGCCTCACCAGTTTGTGTTTGCACGCTTTTTCATTATTAATTAGATTTAATCATTGTAATTTAGCATAACGAAAAGTGCTCGCGCATGGCCCTGTGTTGCTACGATAAATCGTTTAAATTTGTGTGTGTTCAGCGACCCGTCTGGATTCTTCGAGCATCGCGAGTTCGCTGGAAACGTTACCAGTGCCAATAGTGTTTGTGGGCGATAAGCCAGTGATTACACTAGCCATTATAATGTACTGGATAAGTACACTATCGCTACACCTTCAGAGGTGTTTCCGATTATTTTGTGGCGTCAGCCGCTCGAGTGGCACCAGACGTTGAAGCCAGGGACTGTTCTGCAGTGTTCGTGTGAAATTTGACACGTCGCACCATTCGGGGTGGGTGACACAATTCATTACGAGGGATATTCAGGTCTCGAACATGAGGTAATCATCGGCAGGGCATATATGCAATTTAAGCGATAGGTGGTTATTTTAAGCTGTACGAAAATTTAGCGAGCGTAAAGGGATGCGCTTCATGCATGAGTTGCAGAGCTTGGTTTTTATGCATCGTGCCTTAACGGTTTATTTGTATCCTAAACTGATGTGTTTAGAAATAACCATTTATTTTGGGCTTAATCTTCTTTTCTTTATGGTTTGATGTTTGTGTGTTTCAAAGGTTAATGTGTTTTTGTTTATTTGTGGAGATAAATTGGCCTTTCTTGTGCATATTGTTTGAAGTTGTTTTTAGCACCGATCTACAGCTAGCTTGCTGTTTTTGGCAAATATTGACACTTCCTATCCATGAGCGACAAAGTAAGAGTTTTATGTGTACTGAGATAGCTAGGTGAAGAACAAGGCAATTAATTTATAAAAATACTAAGGCGTACTAGACGACTACGTTAAATTTAACATCTTGACGCGACGAAGGGTCTACCAAACGATTGGTTTCAGTTGATACAGTTGATATAAGACACAGATGGGACTATAGTTTCTCATTATTTTTCTTGGACAGTAGTATTGTAGCATTCATTCTGTTAGATAAAGGATCCATTAACGTCCCCCTTCTCTCTCCCAGATTTTCTGCTACAATGCCACAAAATTCCGCAGCTGTTATTTCAACATTGGTAATTTTTGACATATCCTCCGAGTGTACAATATTAATTTACATTAACTACCTTGTGCTATTTCTTGTGGTGTTGCTGGTGTAACTTAGTTTCCTGCAGTTCTTGATAGATTTCTGTAGATATGACTATTTTTGTTGTTGTGAATTGCTCTACTACGAGTACTATCATCGATTATAGAGAGCAGTTGGCATCAGTACTTTTCATGTTTCCGTTTGTGACAGTTAATAATTGCCACGCTTCTATGGTACATCAATTTTCCGTCCTATTCATGCCATTTTTACTAACCCCATTCTAACGCATTAGTGCCTTACTTTTTCAAGGTTTGGCGTTTGGTGGCCTTGACGATTTTCAATCCGTTGTTAGGCGTAACGAGGTCATGTGTCCAATTGTTTGCAGGTGTTTCTGCACGGATGTGCAGATGCACGGCGTTTTTATTTGTTAATCCTACGCTTTACTTCGTTCTTCTGCTGGTGTCTTTTGAGCCGTTCGCACGCATTTATTTCATTGTTAACCTTTGTCCTAGTTTGGGGCTATCTGATAGTAATTTAGAAGGCTAAAATAGTGTGCTTGGGCTTACTCGCGTTACCGCGGATTTGTATAGCTGGGTCTTATCTACCCATCGCAGTTGATTGTGGATTCTTATCGGCGTTGAATATTGAAATTTTGGAGCTGCGAGTGGAAGGTATGTGAGCGTTTGTTCATTATAATTAAGCACTCGCGGTTCGTGTATTTTAGAGCCGATCTTAGAGGCGTAAAGTTTGAGCTGTGCTATTGATTTGCGGCCGTTTTGCAGAATCATTGCTGAGCCCCCGATTGTTAGGTGGAATCTGTTGTTGCAGTTCCTCATTTATTGACGCAGTCGCCGAAGACGCGTTTCGTAGATTTGCAGCTGTCGGTCGATGGTCTTTGGCAAGGCCCCGTCGCAAAATCGAAAACTTTACCTGGTAGCTGATTGCGGCCCATTATTGCTGTTTGCTTCTCACATCATTTTTGTGGGTATTGAAACACAAATCTGTGTTATCCAAGATAAAAACGAACCTGTGCATTGCTCACTTCCCTGCAATCTTAAATTTACCGGCTAGCTTTGCATCACCTCTGAGTTTCGTCAGTTATTACTTGTGTATTTATGAAGAATATTAAGATTCTACGTATGTGGTTATATATTATTATTATTATTATGTTGCTGCTATAGTTGACCTATTGCATCACTGTAAACTTCTAATTGCCCACTAATTTAACCTGCTCGCCTTTACCCAGAGATATGTTAACTATTTACATATCTAACTTTGTTATGCGGCACACAAGTGAAATTGCTTTAGTAACTCGTGTTCGTTGCGATCTCGCGCATCCTCTCACCAATGCTTATGCTCCTTGTAATTTAGTGACAACAATAAAATTGGCTGTATTTGTAGCTTTCGTCTGTAGCGTTGGTCGTACTCTTAGTTTATACGAATGAGTCATGTCGTTGTAGCAGAATCGCCTTTATTAATACAATCTATTCATATTAACTTTGGTTTTGTGTATCGCTAAAGCAAGAAATTTGTGTGACAAACCTTTTTGAAGTCAGTTTCAGCTCGTAGCGAATTTGGCTACGTAAACCTAATCGACTTATGGATTGTATCCCTAGTAATTTGAACACCCTTTGTTAATTATAGAAAAAAACCGCACGCGGTCTTCATTGTAGCTAGTCGGACCTCGGATTTGTCCATGTAGCGTTTGCTTGGTACAATTTGAACCTTGTTAACGTATTTGAGTGTGTTTAGTCTGGGACTTGGGTGTAAAATTACATGCTGTTTTTGGCACGTTTTTCTACATCACCTTTCTAATCTTTATTAATGGTTTATTGTTTCTCGAATGCTTATGTTGTGTGTGATGGTATTTGTATGTTCTTCTGCTGATTTGTTACATTCTTAATGATTGTTGTTGTTATTACGTCAGATATTTTGTCGGCTGTGTGGCGGGATAGGTCATTCTTTTTCAATGTTTCCTTTATTGTTTAGCTGGCCGCATCATTCATTCCTAAAAAAATAAAATATATAGTCTCGGAAGGGTGGCAAATGGCTACAAAAAAAAACAATCGTAGTACATGTATCGCCAATAATAGTGCTCTTATCGAAAATAAAACCAGTTTTTCTTTAATTTATTCGTTATATTAGTTGTGTGTGCTAGACGAAAGAGAACAGTTACCAGCAGCACACGATAGCAACAAATTCACAAAGGTTCCTTTGAGAATATAAAACAACGAGGAACAGAGATTTTTGGTCCAGACAAGCTGCTACGAAGCACCAGTGTGGTCTTACACGCCACCATTTTGATTCTTCAAGCTGCATACTCGGGTACCCCAACAGATAGTAAACGCTAACGCAACTGCTCATGTAGCGAAAGAGGTACTTTGCAAACCATTTTTATACAGTGTAGCTCATTGTCTGTTTCTTTGGAGTCGGGTAAGATTTTACCTGCTTGGTTTCTCACACAATGAATAGTTCTGGATGCCAACATTTTTCGAGGTATTAGGATGTCCGTGAGCTATCTACAGAGCTCTTGCTGCATTTTTTTCAGAGCTGTGCTCTTTTGGCGTTGAAAAGTTCTGGGTTTGTCGATGTCTTTTTAATTGGCATTGGCTTCGTGTTTTCATGGCTGTGGTCATGATTGCTTCATGAATTAATTAACTGTGGCTGTTTCGAAGCACCTGTTCTACTGTCCCGAATTCTATAAAGTGGAGTTCTCAAATGATGATATCGACGGAGAAAGTTATTATTTCCTTTTTTTTATTATATTTTGCCCAGAACCATCAACGTTGAAAATGTTTTTCTAATTATACAGATTTATTAGAAAACAAGTGGAGTTTTTGCGAAACAATTTAAAAATATAGGTTTATTTACGTCACACATAACTTGTATGTTTCGATATGAATCTGCAACTTTTATATTTAAAATATTGAACTTCAGTGCTTCTGTTATTCATTTTGTAGCTTCTTGTTGCGGTTTTAAAGAGCTCAATTTATTGGCCAGTTAATAACCTCTTATTTCCCACTGAGAATAGACGCAAAACTGTAAAAAGCTGCAGCAATAGGCATTTTTTAAATGTTTAGTGTAGATATTAAATCTTTTTATTTTCCAATAAACGTTTTAGGGCCATACCTAACATTTTTATCCGCAATTAGGTTAATCGCTTCAGGATGACGCAAGGAGCTATCGTTCCCTGTGCGAGTAGAGTGAAACATTTAGAACATGCAAAGCTAGGTTTATATATTTCAAGTAGTCTCAAAAATAAAGGGTTCTAGCTTTTCATAGGTTTTCAGGTATAAATCTGTGACCAACTGATTCTTGTATCATGAAATCCATTCCTTCTCAAATTTGCATTTATAGTTTTGACCTAAATAAAGCAAATGTTGGGAACTATAAGACCTCCACCAGTTTTACCCCCAAAATATTTTATATCTCGTTGTTGGAGATAAGAATATGGCAAAAGGTCTCGCAGGAACTATATTTAGAAACAACTCGATAACCGCTCAGGTCTCAGGTGATAGTCTCGAGGAACCAATTTTCAACTTTTTTTGTCCCCAGGATTGTGTTCTTATAACAAAAATAAATAGTTTTTGCTGTGTTAGAAAGTTAACTCAATAGTGCACAATTTTTAGAATAGTGGATGTTAATAAAAGGGATAATTTTCTTTTTTGAGTATTGGTTGAAACACACGTAACTTATACATTTCATTATTCAAGTTGACGAAGTGCTCCTTTCCGATCTTCCCAGTTTTAAGATTTTTGGCTTCTAGTAAATACAACTTTTTTTTCTCTCTAAAAAGAAAAGTAAATCCCTAAGCTTACAACAAATTGTCTCGCCGCTTTCCTTATTTCAGTATAGCTAAATGCTGCTGTTCCCCGAACACGGGAGCTATAGGAGGAATAATGGAAGTTGCTTTGGGATACGATTGTTCCACTTTGATCAAGACGTTCTCGAGTCCCCAATCCTGAATTTCCCGATGTTTTCGCAGACACGCCAGCGTTCGAATCAATGAGATTGTAGCATGCAATTTTTGAGTATTTTCTCAAACGGTAAATGCGACTAAATCTACAAAGGGTTTTTTTGTTATCGACTACGTTTACCAGGCCGAGAGTGGTATTGCAACTTAGAATTCTACCGATAAATTGAAGGGCAGGTTAGTTTGAATCTTTCAAAGTGCTTTTTGCTTTTGTATTTCTAACATTTTCTGACTATAATAAAACTAAATATTCGAGTACTAAACCAACCGAGTTGTTACATACATATCTAAATATTAATATTGAACATGAACTCTCTAGAAACGTTTGTGTTGATCTCAGTACCCAGAATATGTATGAGCGAATGGTCAGCATGGTTTTAAGACTAGTAAACAAAATACCATAATGTCAAATAAAAATATTTCGTATTGTTGTTTATAAAGGCGTGTGCGTAAAATTTTTCAACCTAATGTCGTGACCCTAAATAGATAAAAAGGAATGTTTGGCGTTTCAAAATAGTATATTGTATGTTAAGAGCTGAAAGTGCATTCTTGCCGCTTGAGCATGAATATTGCTGGTTGAGACGAAGTCGAAACCAGCAATCATGCAAAAGCGGCAAGCGCACTTTTAGCTCGAAACATACATACTATTTTTTCGACGACTGAGCATATTATTAAAGGAAAATATCAAATTTCGTTTTATCGCAAAAATTAATTGACAATCAAGTTAACATTACTCGCGCAGTCTATATGACATGTGACGCGATTATGTCCACAAATGACGGGCGTTGTCAAGGAAACATTCGGACGTGGCTAGCTATTTTGTTCACGCGGAAACCCAAAACGCTCGGCGAGCGGCAAAAAGATGAAAACGCACGCTCAGCGGCAATTGTCAACTTTCTGTTGTCAAATGACAGTGAGAAAAATCTACTTTCGATGTCAGTCGTCGAAAAATGTTGTTATACAAGAGTGTTTGTACACATTCACATACGGAACGTGAAGTGCTTAAGGAGAATGAACAGGATCTCATTAAAACAGAATTTATATGGTATGACTTTGATCTCAGTACATAGAACAATTACAATAGGGAATTAATAAAATAAATCCCACTAGTTAACCATCAAAATGAGCCTCATTATCATCAAAAATTTGTTACAACTAATCACTAACATCTATCGTCATTGGAAGTGAATCAGTAACAAGAAATTTGAAGATGAAGCTTAGTCCTTAATTATTTTGTAATGGCCCAATTGTTTTTTGTCTTTACGCTGCAGCCTGTTAACGCCTTAGCAAGTCGCCTCTTTTTTTATTTGTAATTAATTGGCAATCAGAACAGCTTAGTACAACTACACGTTGTTCTATGAGCTAATAGTATTACTGTTATTTGCTTGTGGAGGATAACACGCAGTGGTGTGCCGCCCTCATTTAATATAATATTTGTTACAAAATGAACTAATTATATGCATTACTAACGAAAATTACTTCTCATATCACATGGCCACTTCCTTTTTAATCTTCTTGAATAGTTAACTTTTCGTAACGGTTGCACAGTTTCATTGGGATGAACTTCCAGCTTCTCCCGATGTTTGATTGCATATTACTCGATAACTTCATCGACGAACGGAATTTTCAGGTCTGTTTGTATATGTATGGTGAGAGTGGATACGAACCAGGGTGCGTCGGCTATTGCACGTAGTGTTTTGGATTGAAATCCTTGTATGATATTTACATTTGACTTACTTGAACATCCCCACAGCTCGATATCGTAGGTTCATACAGGTTTTATAATTGCTTTATAAATCAGTAATTTATTTTCTATAGAAAGAGATCCCGTACTGCCTCCTAGAAAATACATTTGCTTGATCCATTTCTTTTCTCTTCTTGATTTTGTGGGTTTTCCAGGTTAGTTTCGAGTCTACCAAAGTATCTGACTTCTTTAGACTGTGGCACTGTGGTGTTATTAATTTATACCGGAAGACGCTATTGCTGCCTCAAAGAAAATGTTACATGTACCGACTTTTCTTCATTTACTTTAATTTTCTACTTTTTAACCCACCTTCAATTAGATTAATGTGTCGTTGAAGAATTTAACTTACGACTACTAGGTATTTAGTATTATTTGTTAATACAGCCGCTGTTACACATCAACCCGACTTGTACTACCTTAAAGCACTTTGGGGATAGTCTAAATGGGTCGTTAGGACACGTTAATCTTTAAAAAGGCAAAGCCCACTCTAATAATCCTCAACTTGGTGTAACAGACGGCTGACCGGCAATTTGCTCAGGAGAGGGGGGGGGGGGGTACGGATCAACACGACGTCTTTTAGAGCGAGATACTGTCACAATAGGGGTTGCTTGTAATCAAAATAAGGGTGGGGGGGAAATGGGTGCCACGAATTTCATTGATAGAATGGGGGAGAAACTTTTCGGCCGGCCCTCGCAGAAAATCTAAGTCGGAGGACCGACGCTTCACTTCTACGGTCTTGTGCGACGTTTCGGCTTCACCGGTCACCTCACAATTAATAAATCTAAGAAAGCATAACACATGTACATCAACACATATAAGTATTATAAATAAAAGTCCAGGAAGTTAAAATCGAATTAAAATCTATTAACATTTAAGTATGCCGATAAAAGTTTGACGTGAATAGTTGCAAAAGGGGTTAATAACTCTAAATTGTATTGAACAATGATAGATATGACGCAAAAAGTACATTGGTTACATTGAAACGACAGTGGCGAATAAGACGCACAAAAATTCTGTATGATGTGACGCAACAACGATGGCATTTTATTCTAAAACTAGGTCACACGGGTCGTGGCCAAATATGGTGGTTGCCACGCATACAATTACGTCACTTTAATGCCAACACAAGTACGTCGTACAGACGTTCTAAAGTATACAGGCAATAAAAACCAATAGACCACAGTACCTGAATGATGTCCGCCGATGTTGTTGATTCATGCAGTTGAAAGGTCTCACCGTCTCGTCGCATTCTCTGTAGATGGTTGAACGACAGCGCAGATTGTTTACCGTCGAAACGCCGTTATCAAACGAACTACCAAAAAGCCGGGCGTTGATTGAAGATCCTTGTAGCGACAAGCATTGAGAAGAGGTCACAACGATACCTAATTACCACAGTTCCCCAGATTGCGCACGTCGGGAACCTTTCTCGTCGAAATCCACCAAAGCGTTAATTGCGCACCCAGTCCTGAAGTACAACGGAGAAGATTGGTTCGACCATAACACACAGCCCCAGAACAACAACAAGTCTCTTACAACAAAACGCATCACAAAAATCATACGAACAACGGCTTCGTATTAATTTTGAAGACACCCCACAACGACCGAAGCCCCCGTGGGGTTGACACAGCTCAACCACTTCGTCACCCTGTCGCTAGGTTAATGAGTCGAAACTCGGTCGGAAGAAAGAAGGGTATAGGACGCTTTTGCTTGCTTTCCCTGTCCTACTCATGCAACTGATTCGCTGTAGGGTGGGGCTTAAATCACCAGGCTAGTTTTTAGGACATGCCGGTATAGAACATCTGTGCCGGGTCTCATACGTGTAAGCGACTAAACTGTGCTATACTAGAACGAGCGGGAAGCGTCGGTATTTGAATTTGAAAAGGGAGTGCGGGATTGCCAATAATTGATATAAAAGATGCGGGAAAGCGCGAATATTTGAAATGCAAGTGCGGGATTTTGAACTGGTGTTAACACCGTGTCGTCTGCAAAGGTACCAATGGTTTCTTGCAATGTAGGTATATCCGTTGTGTACAGTAGGTAAAGAATTGGACCCAATACGCTCCCCTGTGGTACACCTGAATCGATACTATAAGAATTTGATTTTGTATTTCTACATCGCACATGAAAACGACGATCACTCATGTAGAATTTCAATAGAAGATAATATTTATGGAAAATATTAGTTTAATTTTATACAAAAGGCCTGTGACGCACCTTGTCAAAAGGCTTGATAAACATCGAGAAACTTCCATGGTTTTGTTGATTTTGTCTACGATGAAAATTGATCCTTGGAAATCTTATGACGTGGAGGACAGTATACTGCAGTTACTGTTAATGGGCGTGGCAGTTTATTAACTTGAATAGAATTCGCTTGAATGTGATCCGTTTTTAATTGTGGCAATTCATAATGTTTTGTTTTATAATGATGGCGGTACCTCCATGGGCTGTTCCATCATGTGTATTATTAAGCATTGCCGTACGCATATTTAGGATAGTGCTATTTCGTTGAATTAGTTGGTTAAATAAGTTTTCGAACTCGTCTAAGATTTTTATCAGAGTTGATAGGTACACTAGTTATTTCTGCTTGATGGGAGTTGGATTTTAAAGCTTCGTTATATGTTTCGTTTAAGAGCGGACGTTGTCACGTACATTGGCTTGTAAGTGGTGGAAAATGACTCAGAGGAGCTACTGGTTTTCTTGCAACAGCTTCATTTTATGGCAAAACTCCGTTTGGTTGCTACTTGCTTTGCAATTCTCGATAAACGGCACATCCTCGCCTCGTGGTAGATTTTTCACCCAAATATAGCTGAGTTATCTCTTTGGACCTAGATTTCTTCAAACACCCGTGAATGGAACGGTTTGTAAAATCTTGTTTTGGTTCTTTTTGAGACATTTCGTACGTCGTTCTTGATGGCGCAGCGCTCTTTCCGTTATTTTGACTGGAATTTAGTTTTTACCTTAAAAGCTGTCGCCATCTAAGAGTGAATTCTCTTTCTTTTTTCCGTAGTTGCTCGCTTTGTTCTACAGCCGTTTTCCATCTGCAGGTGTGAATTTTATTCTCTTGTCTGACGTGGTTTGACAGGAGATTAATGCGTTTCCAGATCTTTTTCGATGTTCTCGGTTCTGTGCTTTCTTCATTGATCAAACCGTTATTTGGGATTGCCTCCTAAGTGCTCCACATATAGGGTTTGAAAAATCCGCCTGCTTCGGACCGTAGTTAAGGTCGCGCCGCCGCTGTCCGAGCTAAGCTCCTGGTTAACATAAGATCAGGTTGTTTAGCCGCCTTATCTTCACATGGCGTCGCTGCTATTAGTCTTGATAACCATGCGTGTTACCTCCAAACCATTAGGCGCTTAAATAGCAGCGTAGATACTGGACGCGCGTTGAAAATAATTTTAAAATCTAAGGGTTGCAGCAATGGCCCGTTGAGATTTGTTAATATTTTCAAGCGTGTAACTTGTTGTACAATTGTTTGTTAAGGTAGTATACGGAACTAATTTGATCTTTATGCTTATGGCGTTGAGCGAATACATTAAGTAGTATAATGTTCGTCGTTGTCCAAAAGCCTTTGCCTCGGATAAGCCTCGCATCCACGAATTACGTGTAAGAACTTAGCTCTTTGGAGTGTCTGAGGAATGAGGAGATTCCTTTAAATTTACATTTTTGACTTTTGTTGTTTTACGAATGCGGCGTACTTATGCACTTATTTTAACATTAACCTTCTGGTTTGTTTTGCTTGGAACCCAGTATTATGTGTGTATTATCCTGAATTTAAACCGTCAACGGCGGCCTTCAATGTTTATTTAGTTCATTTCGGTGTACTAAAATTCGTTAAAGCCGTGGCATTTAAATTTTACTTCTTATATTTTCTTTCATGCGATCTACTGATATATGATTGTTTTTTTAGATTAGGTTGAAGTCGTAAATGGTAAGTAGAGATTGTGTAGACTGCTAGGTAGATCGAATTTATCGTAGTCACTGATGGAAACTGGGACCCATGTTGTTTTTATGTAGTAGCTATAAGAGCCCTTTTTCCTAATCCTTGCTTACGACCACGAGGATTCGAGTTAGACTGGGCAGTGAATCTTTGAAAAGTTGTATAACAATTGCAAAACGATTAACCATTAGTTGCAACTATGCAAAAGCCAAAGCAGTTTTGAATAAACGAGATATCCAATTCTGTGCACCATAAACTGTTTTTTTAATAAATTTTTCACATGTGCTCATTTTCGCTTTGAAGTCGAATTGGCATTAAAGGGAAAACGTCCTCTTTAAGCAAACATTTTAAAAATTCTCAGAAAATTATGCTGTTACTACCCACTTTGCCCATACAACATTTTAGAAAAGCACCAATTTTACACAGGAAAAAAGCAGCCACAAAGAAATCTAAACTCACCAGTGGTGTTCACATGGGCGAAAAACGTTTTTTAACACAAACAACGTGCACATTTCAGAACATTAAGTAAGGTATTAAATCAAAAATATGAGATGGTAATGATCTGGGAACACAAGAGTATCATGAAGGCTGTTTGATGATTTAAATCTCACTCACGTTACTTTCAGACGCCGGAATTACGTATATACTAACTAGATGGTACAGTGAACTATCAGTAATGCTGATGGACTTGGACACCCTAACAATGTAGACCTTGAATCATCAATTACTCTTCCGGAAATAAGCCTGGAACTCAACTGAAAAAAAAAACAAATATGATTGACACCCTCACTTGTTCGATTGAATTCGCAAAAATGGGTTATTCCGATTACCAACTTACATTTACTAATGAACTAAACTAAATACAGCTTCACTTTCAACCAATAATTTGGAATATATTTATCTCCAATATCGCAATTTACAAATAATGATTACACACATTCGGTTGACGTAGTCGAAATTTGTATTTACCAGGCGTAATAATACTTTTCATTTAAAACCAATCATAAAAGTTAACTGCGTTTCGCTGCACGTCATATACCATTGGAATGTAAATATCACAGTTTCAGTACCATTGTATTTTTGTGCCGAGTGTGTACTGTATACTGTATAATGCTGAATTTAAAAAGGTAGATGTTTAACTACAAGTGTCAATATACTAAAAAATGTTTTAAGAAAGAAAAAATTAACCACCTACCGGAGAAAAATGGCTATACCTCTTATCGGAACTTCCTTAATGCCAGTGCAAGTAAGGCATATCTGTCGTTAAAACCAATGCTAACAGTTTCTCTACAGGGTCTTGGCGTTGATTCTTTCAAATCCATTCCAAGTTCGATCAGAGGATTGCATTATCTACGACAACCTGGACCCTTTCGAATTTCGTATGGGTTCAGATGTTGATGAAGTGAGTAGTACTCCTATTTTGCACAACGTTAGCATATTTGGCTGTTGAGAAATCGAGTAAATACTAAAAGAAGTCAAGTCTTTAGCTTCCATTTAGCACTTTTTTAGCGCTCTTAAATGGCAGTTTTAATCGATAGGCGTTTCATGAACAGAACTCTTGCTCTATATAGTACTACTGCTTTTGTCTTAATGCTATGGCAACACATTTCTATGCGAAATCAATGTTTCAACATGGTGATCCACATGTTTCTGTCTCACGCTTGTGTGGATTTGCTTAGGCGTGGCACCTAGAAGTGAAAAAAAAAGATGTTGATATTAACAAACAGCTTTTGCTGAATCATGTTGTGTTATTTGATTCTTCTATAAAAGTTCAAACCATCAATGTCTATTTGAAAACTGAATTGGAGACAGTAATTTTGCAAATAATCATCGGTAGGTACATAATACTGTTCAGGCATGTTTTGGACAACGGTTACGTTGCTTATACTTATTAGAAAATGTAATTTAGGAGTCACATTTCTTAATTTTTTATTGTGCAATTCTTAATACAGTTTTAAGGAGCCAGCTTTATTGCGCATTTAATGACCTCGTATTGCTTTACCCAGAATAAGCACAAAACCATAAAAAGCTGTAACAATTGACATTTTTAAATGTATCTGCAGGTATTACTTCTATTTATTTCACAATAATTAAACGTTTTCGAGTCGTATCTAAACATTTTCCTCGTTCAAGTTAACCACTTTGGGCTAACGCAAGGAACTGATCGATAATAGTTATTCTTGCGAGTAAAGTGAAACGTTTAGATTACATGGGTTTACATATTTCAAATAATCGTCAGCTTCAGAAGAACACATGTAATCATTAAATATTGCGTAGTTTTTGGAGTAAAGCTCTTTTCATTAGTAATATAACAAGGGCGAGACTTACTTACCGATAATTTTGCATACGCCAAAGGTCGAGTGTTGGTTGCAATGAAAACTGTCCCGGGGACAGTTTTCTAAGGATAACCAGCAGGAAGACTCTTGGTTCGGGCAAAATTATCTGTTAGTGTTGTCGCGAAAACGTCTAAAGGCGGGGTAACTGACAATTATTTTAGTTAAAATACACTTGTATGCGAAGAATAAAGCTACTGTTACGAAATTCAAAGAACACTTAAGTACAAATACTTGCATTTATTTTCTGCCGTTTATAGAACAACTTAAGTTTAACACCGCTACTTATTAACTAACTAAATTCTAAGTATAGTTTGACCAAGAAAACTCGGTAGGCGTTCACAAATTTCCAAATAAGCCTATCAGAGCAGTTCTAAATTTTGGACTTATGTCACGTGCAGACGTACGTGACAATTCATAATAGCTCTATGAATTCAAAAAATTTTGTAGGTTTTACACGCTGAAATTGATCAAGCGGTCGACACCTCGCAAATAATCCCTCTTAAATTTTACAATTCTCCTAAAGGAATTTGCTCCAGCCGGCACGTAATTTTTATGACCGAGTTGCAACAGTTGCAGTTTCTAATTCTGATCACGTACTAATAACCTAGCTTAGCCCAATTTTTCGGCTTACGAAGTAAACCCTGCATACATTTCCGTGAGATTTGAATATTTCCATCTTCCCAGAGAAAAGCACGTTCAAAATATCGGCTAAATGCTCGCCTGTTGTAACTTTAATATGACCATTTTTCCTACGAAATTCTACCTTAAAATATTTATGATACACATTGATTATGGCTAACTAAAGTACAGTCTATTCGTGCAACCGCGTATAGTTCATTTTCACTCAAGAACGCAAATCGTAACATTGTGTTGTCCGCGTTTATATTTTGAAGATTATTACACAAAACCGGTACACGAATTATGATTTAAAATTGACTTAATAACGCCAAAAAAACTCAAATTTGCTTGTTGCTTGCGTTTCTATTTCTAATTATGACACCATCCACGGGGTAGATAATCATCCCTAGGACGCTTATCGCTTAACAAGCAGCCCAAAGGCGCTTATCTCAGTTCGGGATTGGTCGATTTTCAAAAAATGCCCGGTTTTCATTGGATGACATCAGTCATGTGACAGTTGTGTGTCTAATAATCGTTAAATTCTTTATATAAGAGAAATAACCTTCGAATTTTTTTCTCTAGAAAGGAAAGTAAAATTTCTAAGCTTGCAGCAAATTGTCTCTGTTTCCCTTATTACAGCATTAAGAGGTGTCGCTCTTTCCGGAACACCAGAGCTACAAACGAATGAATGGAAAATGCTATGATCATGATATTCTAAGTTCCTAACGCTGTATTTCTTGTTTTAGCGAAACGCTCCATTAAAATAATAGTAATTTACGTAACAAGTATAGAAAGTGGAGCTTTTTCAGTACGAGTGAGATGTTTCCGGAAGAGGCCGTTAGGCCGAGTCCGGAATTTCGAGACGAGTATGGAAAAGCCACTTTCATACGAGTTTCGTACAATATTTTTTCGTACACTAGCATACAAAACGGAATACTAAATTTATCCTCGTATATAGCAAATAAGTAGAGTAATATTATGTAATGTAATATTATATGTGTTGTAACTAAGGAAACGTACGGCAAAGTGCTACTTTTCCGTACGAATACCGCAAAATACTACTTTGCCGTACGAATACCGCAAAGTGCAACTTTCTGATTAATAAATTGTACGGCAAAGTAGCTCTTTCAATGCTAGTGTACGAAAAATGAAATTGTAGCATGCACTCTTTGGAAATTTCCCTTGCACTCAATTGGTCTAAATTTCAAAGGGTTTTCTTTGATGTCGAACATCTTTACTTCGCCGAGAGTGGCATTGCAGCTTAAAAGCATACTTTTTCGTTGAATCCGTATTTTCTTTTATTTCACGACGCGTTGTGGTTATACTTATACAGTTATTGATTACTTGATCTTTGTGTAGAGATCTTTCTGCTCTTTAGATGAGTTTGTTCGCTTCCAAATAATTGACAACTGTAACGGTCTTAATTATTTTTTAATTTTATTTATTAATTATAGGCGTCGCTGTACATTTTCTTTCATTTAGGCAACTGAAAGCGTTGTATTAAACGTGGTTACCTATACCGTATTTTCTGATGGCCCTTGGAGAATTTTGGAAATATGAAATTCGTTCTCAGTCTGTTTTGAAAATGTTGGGCGCATGAAACTTCAGGGCAGAGTTATTTGCTGGTTCTCAGTCTTTGAGATTTTTTTAGAGAGTGCCAGATTAACTTCCGGAGCAGCACTGTGTATCACCGACGCTCTTTATGGTTCCCATTACTTTTTTGGATTGCTGCATCCGTCTGTTAAATCAGGATTTTGTTAGTATTTGGAACACTTGTTGACCACTCGACATCAAAGGTACATGCTGAATTCTTATCTTCCCGTGGTTTGACGTTTGGTCTAATACATTTCCGTCTTCTTTTGTTTTTACTCGCTCTGTTTCCCGAGCAACCATCTGATGTTTTAGGGTGGATGTTGTGGGACGCGCTATATTATGCGAACGTTGAGGAAACCGTGCCGTGTCTGGAGCTACTCGCCGCACGTTGGAGGAGCCGCTGTCTTGGGCGAGATATTTTCGTACGTATTTGGTTGGGGCTTTCTTTAACCTGTCGTTCGGAGGATCTACAGCTGTAGGTCAGATTGCACTTTTTATTTAACTTTCTTTTCGAGTACCTGACGTCTCGTCGCAGTGGCAACCTCGATGTACCTGTCTACGTTCGATATAAGTTTATCTTTATGAGGCATTTTAAAACTTCATAACTTGTAAGTATTCATTCTTTACTTGCGAATTGCGAGTCATTTATCTTGTATGTCCAATTAAACAACCTAGTCTTGCTTATCAATTTAATTATTTTCAATATTTCGGATTTCATGTAACGCTTTTTTCATTGTTAAAATATTAGACTGGTGAAAATTCCATGCAGCGCAACTTGGCTTTTAGCAAAACTTGTTTCCATTAAACTAGAACTTTATTCAGTTATACATTATTTCCGTTCGCGTGAGGTTTCTGCAATAACCGTTGTGCCCGGTACTCGCAGCAAGCAATGATCAAATTGAAGTTTGCTATAACTTAATACATAACTATTGAAGCAAATGAACTACCATAAGTCAGTGAGAACTAAATTACATCTTGATCGTGAACTATTTTCCTAAAAATGTACAAAACACTTAAACAATTGTTATCGACTCTTATGATTAATACACCCGTTGTTGTGTAAATGCCATCTTATTTTCCTTTTCGCTTGATACAAGTAAACTTAATACAGCGTAAACTTTTGCCTGTGACAGTGTCAAATGTTTTCATAAACAAAATGCAATCCTACAGACTTAAGTTAAGACATGATTATATTTTTTATCTTGCTTTCCAAGGCTTGCTCTAAATTAATTTTTTTAACACGATGTAACTTTTTTTTTTTACTTCAGCGTGGATTGTAGTTCAAGTGTCGTCAGCCATACAGTGCAAATGACACTCATAATTATACTGTTTACGAAATAACTAATGCACAAGGATAAAAAAATGATTTAAATCCATCAAGTCCAAGGATTTTTAGTAGTTTTCTACAACAACCTTAATATCAGAATTCTCAGATGTAAAGTCGGTGTATTATTTGGTAAGATTTTGCCGTGTTTGACTCGAATAGACATAGCCAGCAAATTACTAGAAAATCAGGATGGAGTTGACAACTACGACTAAATCTGTTCTATAGGAGACTCCTCAAAGGTTAAAAGATTTTTAAAAATGTGGGTTTTCGGAAATATTATCAATGATTTGAAGAATCAGCGAAATTAATTTCTCTTTAATGGTAAATGAGTTAAAGACTAAGAAGAGTAATTCAAGTTATAGAAATTATTGTTGTGCTAATTCTTCACCTTCATTTTTCGATGCCATGAGTTTATCTATTTTTTTAAAAGTCGCATAATGTGCAGTGAGTACTTTCGTTTCATATTTTCTTTATCGTTTAAATCAGAAAAAAATTAATACATATTGGATATTGACTTGAGATTGCTATCTATGCTGATTTGGTGCTTAGATTTAATGTAATGAAATTACTTTATTTTATTTTATAATTAGTAATGTAAAGGTTTTTTCACAGCTCAAAGAAATCGCCATAGAAGCCTTTTCAACCTTTCTTTCGAAACATGTTGATCCAACTAGGTTATGTGGACTATTAGGTCACACATACAACAGTGAAACGGACCCATTTGATTTTGGTGTAACAGGATTTGATCGTATACCTTACCACTACAGATCTGGATTAACTTTGGCCGTCGGCGCAGTTTTGAGACAAAATTTAATAAGAGTTTTTGGCTATATTTTACACCGCCATGAAATGTCGCTAAATACCGACCTCTACACTTCTCTGTATTTCATTCAGACTGCTTTAAAATTAAACACAGTCGATATTTTAAGCTTAGTTCCCTTTTTATATGACATTTCATTTGAGACCTCAATCGCCGTTTTCTAGAAATATTTCGCCTATTAAAAGAATTTTTACCGCTTTACTTAAAATGCTCCGCTGCCTTATGGATAGATTCTCTTGAAGAAGAAATTGTTAACCTTGACAGCATCATCCTTCCTTACGAAAATGGACATTTATTGGTCGATGTCTTCCAAAATCTTAAGCCAAAAGTTCTGTTCGCAGTTAGCACTAACCGTGGATTGAATAGGAGTAGCTTGATTACACGTGGCTTGACTAGACAGTGTCTTTCAGAGGAAGAAGAGGAAATATTGGATAAATACGATAATATAAATTTTGTGTATATGACAAGAGTTATAAAGGCATTTATAAATAAACCTATGCCGCCATTTATAGTAGGTGCTATATTGCAGTTTTTTTCCGAGACTTGGCCACGATGCGGTACTAGAAGAAAGCGTTAATCCATCATTCGAAGAAAGCATCCTTTTTCTGGACCAATACTTAAGGGAGGAATGTTTCGACGAAGAGGTATTTCAGAAAATAAACCAACACTACTGTCAAGAGCCGGACCCCTTCACATTTGTAAATTATTATTTAAAGCAGGCGTACCAAGTTTCTCCTTCAAAAAGAAGTTTGAATGAAGCCATACGTGTAGTATTGCAAGCCATCCAGGCGCTCCGTCCAAAAACTGTGAAGGACGGTTATGCTTTCAATGTTTCTTCGGTGCCATTGAAAAAAGAACTGAAATATACCGATTTACTAGACTATGTGAACCCAGGACATTTCTCTATAGATGTAGCGATTGCCTCACAGAGGCTTGAAGTACTATCTGGAGCAGGGCCACGTCCCTCTCTGCGTGTTGAAGATTTTCCTTACTTTTTGTATTTTCAAAGACTGAGACTTTAATTGCAATTCTCTACAGAATTTTACAACGCGAGCCAAACCTTCCCGATGAAATTATAGCTTCCGTCGGGGTTGTTTATAGCAACCTACCTCTTTATGTATCGCTTTAGACTCTTTCCTGTTGTTATATCTGATGACCTTAGCGACATTAATACCGCCGTCATGAGTACTAAATCTCCCGATATCCTGGCTTCTGTTGCGGAAGCGATCAACGAATAAACGATTTCGTAGGTTCTGAAGGACCGCTCTACAGAACATTGTTAAGACTTCGCATCATTGAGCCATATGAATGTTCAGTGCATTGACTTGCTTCTCTGCCTTTATTTTAAAAGTGAATGGAAGACGGTAGAGGATGATCCGCTTCTGGCTAAAGAAGTCGAATCATTTTAGATTCCGGTTGTTCAGTTGGAAAATGCCCCGTTACACGAATGCAGTCTAATACTAACATTATACCAAGCGACGTATTTCAGCGCATATGGAACGAAGTCTCGTACTCAGAGCCTCCGCCGTCCGATCTCCCTTCAGCTCATTCATCTTTACTTTCCCCCGGCGCCATTGCTCTACCTCATTTTAAACCTCTTCTTCCTCCTCCACCGCCGCCTCCTCTACCCCTTCCTCCTCTTCGGCCGCCTTCTCTTGATTTTCCTCCTCCTCCTTCTTTTCCCTTCCCTCCGCCTCCTCCTATGCCACTTTTGCCTGCACCCCCTTTTCTTCGTCCGCCTCCCCCTCCCATTTCTTCCCCTCCTCTTCCTCCTCGTCATCCGTCACCCACTTCTCGTCCTACCTCTTCTCGTCATATTTCACCCCGTTCTACCCCTGTTTCTTCAACTTCTCTTTCACATCTTTCTTCGCCTGTTGTTATTTCTCGTTTTCATCATCCTCTTCCTCCTCTGCCACCTTCTCCTCCACATCCTCTGCTGCCTCCTCCTCTGCCGCCGCCTCCTCCTCACCTTGATTCTCTTCCTCCGCCTCCTCACCTTGATCCTCTTCCTCCGCTTCCTGACCTTGGTCCCCCTCCCTCCGCCTTCTCACCTTGATGATTTTCCTCTGCCTCCTCCTCTTCCTATGCCTCCTCCTATTGCTCATCTCCCCCCTCCACATCTTCTTCCTTCGCCCCCTTCTTCCATTTCTCGTCCTCTTCATCTTCCGCCTACTTCTCCTCGTCTACTTCTTCTCAGCCTGCTTCTCTCGCCCTACTCTCTGCTCTTTCTACTTCTGTTTCCCATCTTCTGCTTCTTAATTCTCTTTATTTTTCATGAAATTTGCGTGAAAGGGACACTGCACTTGGAATTTCTTCAAGAAACCGAGCTATTGGATTTCGTATGTAGGAACTTTATGGGTATACAAATTGTATCGCTGAATGAGGATACATACAAATGGTAATTTGCAGTTGTATTGTTAATTTATTACTACTGAAAATTCCTATCATTGCTGGATCTACAGATTTTTACAGTTCCAGAAGGTTGAGCCAAACTGCTACATGTTGTATGGCATCCAAATATTTTACTTTAGTTGACACCTCATAATTGTTCTCTTACATCACTTCGAATGTGCATTTGATAAAATTACCAAGTGAGCCAATGAATAATAGTTTAAAAAAATAGTTGAAGGTCATAAAATTCCTTGAAATACAAAGCTATACTCGTTATGTTGATATCTGGATTAGATTTATACGTTGTCACTCATAAAGCACGAAGATGACGTATTCAAACCGTTTTCTAAGCATATAGGTAGTTTTTAAAATCATCTCCATGCATCTTGCGGCAAAAAATTTCTTTCAATACATATTTCCTTTACTTCCCGAAGTTCATAATATTTTTCTGATATTAAATATCGATCAGATTTTTATCTATAATACAATTGAATTATAGTATTCTATTTAACACGTAATAACCATTCAAGTGCATAAACGCTACCCAATGTCAGTTTTTAAGCGTTTTAAACACCTTCGCTTGTGTTTAACCTTAATTTTTTAATTATAGTATTGTTTCTATCAATTTTTTGGTTTTAATTTTCGCTGTTTCCGTACATATTTAATTGGTTGCGGCATAGTACTAATTTAAAACTCTATTTCTTTTGCCAGACGTTGTATATTGAATGTTACTAACCTGCATTTACGCTTTCTAAGTGCACAGAAATTGTTTAAAACACTACATTTTTTATAGCATCTCTTTTTGAAATATTAATTTAAAAAACTAGGAGGTTACGTTCGTTAATCTGAAATCTTTGAATGTTGTTTCTGATAAATATATTGTAATTATTATGTAGTATTAATGAAATAAAATAGTTTTAAAAAATCCTTTTTTAATAACATGTGGTTGACAAGTACCGTTTACTGCTACTTTTATTATTTAATAGTCAGCTGGCTCATAAACTACATAAACAGGACAATCACGTCCAATTGTTACGTATTCTTACTGTTACACTAAAGGAACACCTGAAAAGATAAGCAAAATCGGGCAAGTCTTGGCACAATGCGGACAATGGAAGGTGTGGTTCAATGCAACAGTTGGTTGATTGCTGCCATCAAGCACAGAAAGGGTTGTAATTAATCACCCTTCTGTTATTCCTCCTTCACCGACACTTTGTCAAGATGGAGACCTCTTATCAAGCTTGACTAGAGGTAGCAATTATATCCTAATACTCTGGATGCAAATCTACTTTAAATAAAGAGAAGATTGAGCAGCTGTTTAGCCATTTTATAGCATTGCAATATATACAGAATGGACTAAACTCTTACAGCCAACACAGGGACACTGCCGAATTGCCAAAGGTAATTCCAAAAAGCCAAACAATAAATGAACTAGATGTAACATAAATAACGCTTAACTATGCTATTATACTTAAATTTAAAATGTGCATTTGTTAGAAAGGTGAGTATGACGTATCATTCAAGTTCAAATTATATATTGCTATGATACTGTACCTGCAAGCGGTTCTATTTAATCCATCAGTTAATATACAAAAATAACAGAATTTGTTATGGTTTAATAGTTAAATATGTTAATATTGGATACAATAAAAAAGTTTTTTAATAAAAAGATGAATGATATGCCAAGATAAAAGTTTTAGGTGAACACGATTATCTTAAATTTAGAGCAAGTAGCATTTCAGGGACTAGTAAATGAAGACGAATGTTAACAGATTGCTTTTAGATCAACACAAGATGGTTTCACATTTACTAAAGATAAATATGCAAATGTAATCTAATTAAGCAGAAGTTTACTATGAAATGACCTTAAAAGTAATGCTAAATAATGTTAATACATGCTGCTAAAATTAATATTGAATCACAAGTTGTTTTAAAAAAGTGAAGGTTGGTCACATAAAGCGTGTCGATAATTACATGAATCACATAAAAATTTCTAATTGTAAATAGGAAATAAGTCGGAGAGTACCTATAGGCAAGATTAAAAGCGTGAACTGAAAAATAAGCCGAAAGATAAGAAGGTTTTTATATGTAAACGGAATAAAACCTAGTATTCGAGTGGTGCTTTATTTATGAAGATTATATCGAAGGATATAAATTAACGTACGAACCATACGTAACTAAGTGGTTCGTGATTGAATGCAAGCGACGGCTATTGGTGGAGCTCGTCTGCGAAGGTATGGCGTCGCTGGCAGAAGAACTGAACTGAGGAGTTCGTTGCATTGGTGCTGGCAGCCAACTTGGACGGCAGATATTACTGCCTGTACTGTACTGACTGGACTGCACTGTGGTAGCTAGTTTCCATCTGCATAGCGCAGTAGTACCAAGTGGAAGTAATCTCGCCATAAGCAGGAGGATAGCTGAAGTGTTGGTGTGGTGAACAAACACAGGTACCTAAAATCAGGATTCCGTTATCACATGCAAATAAATAAATACAAAAAGATAAGATTTACCTAAATAAGCAGATTGCAGTTTGTTTTATTCAATGGTAAATATAATTGAGGTTATTACAAAGTATAAACAGCGTTTCACTTGCGATTATGCGAGAATATCATTTAACAAATTTTGAATTGATTTAATGGCAAGTTAATCAAATTATTATTTTACCAAAGTGTTAAAATCCAATCCTGGTGAGTACTTATGTTCTACTGAGCTAGTCAATTTATATAAAGATTTAACTATTAAACTAAAGGGCAAGATACTTTGCTATTTAATTAAATTTGAACCTAATATGTATATAAGTAATTTTTGAGTAGCTACAAATATATTGTACTGATAACAAGCACCACATTAATCAGCTAATATTTATATAATAGCTTCTTTTTTTGTTAGCCCTTATTTAATTTTTAAATCAATTATGTATTTTGAATAATTATTTTAATCGAGTACTCTTTTATCAGGGAGCGCCAGCGTGGCTCTGATGGTTAGAGCATCGGACTGCGGCGCGGAAATCTGGAGTTCAAATCCCAGATCGATGCCTGGCGGGCGGCCTACCCAGTCGCTTTAACCTTCCGCCTTGCAGGCCAAGCTCCTTCATGGGGTGTTAGTGCCTCACCATTATTATTATTATTATTACTCTTATCAGGGAGGTTCTCCAATCTAGTGATCTGTTAATTTAATTTTAAATTGTATTCTCAAAATCTTTGACTACTAAATGACATTTAATGTCAACTTGACTTCTACACCTTTTCAAACCAGGTATTGACAATTATACTTTACATTGAAACACATATCAATCAATTCACCTACGTAAGTACTATATTAAGTTTATTTTTACACTTTCTTTTACTGATTATTATTCAAATAGCTTTTATAAATTCTTTACACAAACCTTCTCTAGCTTTCACTGTAAAAATCCAACCAACAACAGCTTCCGATGTCGACAGTCTGCAACGTCTACCGCTTATTCCTCAAACAGTGACAACTATGATGGTCCGTCAACCCTCGAACTGCAAAAGATAAGACCATACCTTATCTTGGACGAGACAAAAGCATTATAGACTGAGATAGCTGCATCTACACAGACACTCTCAGCAATAATTCTTAAGGGATGACAATATTTAACCAATATAATCGATTCCACAGTAAAAATTAACCATATACTAGGAAAAGGCGTCAAAAACAAGAAAGAAGTATCAAAAGAAACAAAGAAGATGTCCATATTTGAAACAGTATATGCACTAACATTAACTTATGGAAGCGAGACGTGGGTCCTCACGGAAAAGCAAAAAAGTAGGTTGGAGACTATCCAGATAAACTGGCTACGAAGAGTAGAAGACATAAAAAAGGAGATAATTACAAAATTAAAAGGGGCAACTGAGTCAGTGGGGACACATTCCCAAAATGGATACGGAAGAACGGGTCGAACAAAACGCGGCACCAGTCAGTCTTAGAAATATTCTCAGAGAAGGAAATAACCTGGGAAGAAACAAGAACGCGAGCACAGAGTAGGGTGAGTTTACCAGAGCCAACGTAAGTCCAATTCTCGACACCGGTTAAGTGCAAGAAGAGCCGAGTATGTGTTTTATCTTTTTGAAATGGATTTGTTTGTTTTTAACATTTTATTGTAGTAGTACTGAATATCTTTCATGAGCTTATTCCTAAAACATAAATTTTGCATAGTAGTTCACACTTACAATTTACGAATAATCATAACAATAAATGTTACAAATACTATGTAAACTTTTGAATGGGTAGTATTTAACAGTCTACCAAATTTACCCAATCTTTTCGTACAAACAAATACTTGTGTTTCCCAAAAATACTAAATGCTCACCAAAATTAAGAAAATGCATAATCTTAGAGCGACAACCAAATATTGACATCATGCTAGTCTCTTATATTATTTGTTCCTAAAAATAACTTTTGTTGGCTAAAAATGCTCACCAAATTTTATTCCGCATTTAATTCTAACATGATACCCAAATATTTAATTTTTGTCAGTGTCTTATATTATTTAGCAGTTAAAAAACTATTTGTTTAGCAGAAATACACAATGTTTACTATATTTTATAACACATTCAATTTCAAAAGTATACCCAGATTTATAATTCTTGCCTAAGCCTAAATATCACTTATAAGAAAAATGTATCATGTTTTATTTGGTCTTGTTTATAAATGGCGACATAGAAATAAGTCTGCAGAATTCTTGGAAATAAATCAATACATATATATTAAAATCTAACACAAAATTCACAAAACAAAAATGAAAATGAAACTTGTTAAGTCTTTTCGTAGAGCAATACACTGGTTACACTCGCTGTAAAAGCTACCAAGCACAGTGTGCGGCTGGAAGCTGAAGCCTTCAAGAAGTTTGTCTGGAAGCGACAAGGAGAGATGCGCGAGCTTATTTCATTTTTGGAGTAACAGAATAATTATTTGACTCACAAGTAGTTTTTCGAGAAAGACTAAATATAAATGGATAGCGCGAATATTTATTATGTACAGCACGGGTGCGTAGCTTGAGCGTTCTAAATTTGGTGAACATTTAGTAAAATCGATAGACATATAGAATTTAAAATGTAAGCAATGGTAAAACAGTACGCAACATATCTATTTTAGTGGCGCTGTTCTTATTTTCCGAAGTATAATCATTTGGGTTGCATTAAGATGCTTTGATGTTCATTAAATTTTCTAGTGGACAGAGCTAGGGATGTATGGTTTAATTTGGTGTACATTATATTTGATTCCCCTTTTGAATTAGTAATACTTTTGACTTTGTAGACCTTTGCTTTAGACATGATAACATTTTGCCAAATTATTACTTTTTTCTATAGCACATGTTAAAGTGTGCTTTTATCAACTCAAAACAAAAGGTCAAGTTTTACTTTAACAGCAAGGGTAGATAAAGTAGCACTTTAACATCAAGGATAGATAAAGTAATTTAATTTTCAAACTTTTGTTTAAATTAAATATGACAGCTTCCTATTATCGTAGCAACCCAATTTAGCTACTGACATTTTGAAATGTGATTGACTGTCCTTATTTTCTTTTGAAATTGTTAAAGTTCTTGCTATAGAAAAAAATATTGTATTATACACGACGATAAAGTTATTTCTATCCACTCTTGAATCATTAACGTTTCGACTTCGTCTCGACGTTAAACGATTCACTCGTGGATAAAATTTAACTTTATCGTCTTGTATAATAAATTACTATTTCTCAAGTAGGTGCCGTTTAGGGATAGCATCAGAAGCTAAAGGTTCGATTTATTAGTCGAGCGAAGATAGAATAAGGGCTGCATAAACAAACATGCGCGTATTGGTCTTCCTATGTACAAATTAAAACCTCTTAAAATAAACTGTTATACAAATTGTGTAAAATGAATACAAAAATAAAGAATCTCTTCTGATTGCTGGGAACTGTTCGAACGCCTGCCAGGTTAGGCTGTCGGAACTAGAGCATTTATTTTCCTGGCGTTGGTCGTGGTTTTCGGAAGCTTTTGCTGTAACTAATAAAGTAGAACAATTAAATGGCAAAACGAGTAAACATCGCCGCGGCAATGCTTTTAAGAGTAATTACTACCCTCGCAAGTATTAATTATGGTGCTCATATATGATGTTAGTGATTTGGCTTGTATTTGGCCAGTCTACGTAGCTGAAGGAGCCGCGACAAGATGGGTTTTTACCTTTAAAGGCAGTTCGGTCAGGGACGCAAACACTGCCGTCTTTAAATGGACGCTTTAAATGTTCCCTTGAAATATAATAATACTTTTACAGCAGTGCTACCCAGTAATCTACTGTTATCGTGAAAATCGCTATTTTCAAACAAAAATGTGCAATTAAATTAGAATAAATAACGGCAAATTTGTATTGAGGCAGTCTTGAACACATTCGTCGATGCAGACAAAGCTGGGATACTCTAGGAAAGAAAATTAATAAAGATGTTACAGACACTATTGACAAGGGTTTTTTGGCATTAATTCAGATACGACTTCTCTGTTAATAGGATTGCTATCAGCGATTGTTTATTGTATCCTTCGCAATTTCGTTGTGTTCGTCTTTGTCTTCCAAGTTTTGTACTAGGATTTTTTATGTTTAGGTAGGAGGTCTTGTCGTGGTCCATTCGATTTTTTATTGTTTCATTGACAAAAGCTAAAACTTGACCCATTCTAAACAAAAATATATGACGATCTTTATTCTCTTTTGTATAACATAATTAGTCCTCTGCAACATGGATTTTTTAGAAATACGTTAGTTGAGTCAAATCTATTACTTTATTCTAACTACATTTTGAAATGTATGGAAGCCCGTTATCAGGTGGATCCGTGTGTACCAACTTTAGTAAAGCGTTTGATAAAATAAATCATAATATTTTTGTTAAAAAATATAAAAAATCTGGGGCCGGTATACATGGTGTCCTCCTGAGGTGGTTATGCTCCTATATTAGGAATCGTTTGCAGGTAATCTCAGTTAATTGTCATCTTTCAAAGAAAATTCAAACTTCTTCTGGTGTTCCACAAGGTTTACACCTCGGACCATTGTTGTTTATATTGTAATGGTTTACTACCCACAGCACTTCTGATTGCCTAATTAAATAAACGAATAAGGTCAAAATGAGCACAGAATGAAATATTTTATTTATTGCAAGATAATCAGTACTTTACATTAATAAATGAACTTGATGTGAGCAGCAGTAACTACTAATTTGAGAGATAAAAGTTAACATGAAATAAAGCAGGTTTCAGAAGGGTTACGTTCAAGGTTTCAGATATGATAAATGTTCGGAAGGGCTGATGCAATTTAATTTGTAACTGACGGATTTGTGTATAGTGACGTCAAACATAATGTGAATAAAATGATACAGAATGATTTGTTAAATACAGAAAATATATGAGCGTTATGTATTAAAAGTGTATAAGCCAGCAAACGGAAAATTAGCTGAAAGGTAAACGAAACAGTGCTAGCAAAGCAATAATTGCAATAGAGCAATGGAAAAATGTAAGGCAACCGATCAAAAGACAATTAGTTGGACGCTAAAGGCATTCCAAATGTATCAGTGCATTATAAACTAAAGCGATTTAAAAGTGTAGTGACATTTATTTCAAGAAAAAGACAATTTTAGTAGTTAGTTAAAGACATGACATCAAAACTGTAGTCCATGAGGACAAACATGTTATCAATCCTAATTTCTTTTATAAAATTGAAAATCTAGTTGCTAAGTTACGAGAGAGTCTTTTGTTGAAGATTACCAAACAAGCTAAAATTTTACATGTTGGGGGCAGATTGAGCTCCATCTTTTATCGCCTTAAATTAAAATAAAAAGTCTTTTGTAATACCAGTTGTGTGAAAAGTTATTCACCAGTGTGGAGGGCATCTTTGGGTATAGATTGCCATGTGTTAAGAGTGCCAAGTGTAGCAGTTTAGACAGCGGCAAGATTCGGCCAAGTTCGAGTAATTTCGGGGGCTCATTTCCGGAAGTAAGCACCATCGCCCAGCAAAAATAGTGTCTGCTACGTATAGAGAGGACCTTCAGGAGTCCGTGGGTGTTCAACCAACAAGCCTTTCCCAAGTGCGTAATACCCGTGGCGTCATTGGAAAGTGTATCCAGCGTCCGAAAGGTCTCCGGTTAAGGTAGGATTTCACAGAAAGCCCTTGCAGCAGCCCCATAATTCGCGGGTTTTTTCAACTTCAGACTGTCTACGAGGTGTAGCACCAGGTTCCAGTTGTCCAGCTTTGAGTAATTTAGATAGCGTCTCTAAAAAGTGCGAGTTGACGCGGAATTTTCAGTTTTTGCCGGACGCAAAACAAAAAGCAATCGCGCGTGGGTTTTGACGTCACACTAGAAACGAAACGAAGTTGGCAGTTACTACGTCACAGAATTAATCGTATTTACCTGATGTATCCTTGCCATTTTGGTGTTTAAAATTCAATTTTACGCTGTTTCTTGCGACCACAGATCATGTTGTGGCAGTCAAATTTAGAGGTTATAACTGTCAGACGGAAATTGTGCATTTGCCCTAATAATTGAGAGTAATTGTCATACAACAAATTATTTGTAAGACGAAATTTTCTAAATTTTATGAACCGACACCCTGAGTTAAGATTTGTTTCATGTTCACCGGAACTAAGCCCTATTTATTGCAAATAGATAATATAATGAATGAATGAATAATAAACAAATTGTAAGGAATGAGCAATAAAGCATTTTATTTTTTGTAATAAATATTATATCCTTTAATTTTCCCTGAGTTTGCCATAATTATTTTATTTAAAACACTGTTATTATATACTTTACGCGAGGGTACTATTACAATATTATACATTAATGATATTAATCTTTCTTTATATAGCGAATTTTTATTGTACGCCGTCGATTTAAAGAGATTTCTTGAGATAGAAAATGAAACTAACTGCCAATAGCTTAATTCAGATCTTCGAAGACTTGATAACTATTACATCACTAACAAATTAACTTTAAACTAGCAACCAGTGAGACAAATGTCTCATTTAATAAAACAAAAAAGATCGTTTTTCAAATAGAACGCGTATTAAATAAAAACAATAATATTTTTTAAAATTGAAATTCGGTTCCTGACCTGACATGACCATTCCAAACATATAACTTTAATAACTTTTTTCTCTATCTCTTACGGTTTGGCTGCTGAAACAGCGTCCCAGACGGACGGAAATCACGTGATTTCTCGAAAACCGGAAGTGTCACCTGACTGAAATTCGGTTCCTGACCTGACATGACCATTCCAAACATATAACTTCAATAACTTTCTTCTCTATCTCTTACGGTTTGGCTGCTGAAACAACGTCCCAGACAAGCTTATTATATATATGGATAGTATATGAATGGATTATTCTAAATGTTGTCAGATATCGTTTACTAGAAACATAGGTAAACCGTGTTTCTTTTCCTTACTATCGGTTTCAATATAGTCTCAAAAGCAGACTCTGTGAAAGACTTAGGAATGACTCACTGATTCACTGTTGTTTGATACTCACATAGATGTTATTTGCAGAAAAGTTAATAAATTACTTGGTTTCATAATCAGAACAATTAAATTTTTCACTAATTCTAAGGCTATTATTATGTTATACAATGCGTGTTCACTCAAATCTGAGCGGTAGTTCTATTTGGAATCGGCATTATACAATATAACGTGTGAACAAATGAAAACGAAATCAAGCTTGGCTTAGAAAAAATTAAGTCATGTGCTCTATTACTTCTGATGTTTTTAATTTAAATATGACAGTTACTATAATAGTAGAAGTGCCAAGTTGTTTAAAGTATCGAATTTTAAATTACTCATGTTTAATCAGTGAACACTTTCAGCAGTTCTTATAACATAATATGTAACATTGCTTGAGTGTTGGTTTTTATGTTAATTTCCATTTTCGTACTCTAAAAGACAGAAGATCGGTATCTGATATTATAATTTTTTTGTAAGATTTTAAAATCACAAATAAATTCCCCACCTTTGTTAAATCTGGTAAATGTACATATTCCAAGTCGAAATTTAAGAAATAACTTTGCAGCAGTGTTGTTCAAGTACAAATTTTGAAATTGTGAAAACTTGATATCATACCATATAATTTGCTCTCTCTTGCTTTGTTAAACCTTTTTTGTTTTATTTACTAGTTACAGTTGCTTTACGGGGCACGTCCTGTGTGCAACTCGAAAATTGTAAATAAATAAATAAAGTATTATGTATCTGTTTCGGTAACTAATTTCTTTCTTCATAATCATCGAACATCTTATATTTACTGTAATGTGCTTCCATTTTCTATTTATCTACGTTCCACTGTATTTGTTTTTCATCTGTACGTACACATTTTGTTTTGATTAAAAGGTGGCTCTAATCGTAACTACTACTCTTTGCCTGCTTATACCTATCAGGCAAGTTACTTCCATCTATGAAAATAGGGTCGACTTGATTAGAAGTTTTATCAGGGGTTGCGGAAATAGTTTTACGTTTTGAAGAGTTGAAGTTGTTGAATTTATATAAATATTCATATTTTCAAGGTTTTATTTACTATTACAAGAAGTGGTTGAATTCTTCAAAAACTCCGCATTACAATACCGTTTTGACTTAACCGCATGACTGTTAATTGCAATTAGGATACCTCTGAGTATTTTCACACTTAATGGCCGGATATTCGTTTTATGAATATTTACTAATGGAGTTGGCCACGAAATTTCAAACCATTTCTCTGGCCGAGATAAAATTGCCTTAAATCCTTTACATAGCGCCGAGCCTGTCCATTAATTTTATACCAAATGCGGCGTAATCCTGATCTTGAAAGCTAACTACCTCTAAATTCAAATTAGAAAAGCGAACTGCTATCGCTACTATTTTTTACTGTTTGCCTAATTTCGCGTTATCGGCTTGGCCAGACACAAACATTGTAACCTTGGTCTCTTCGAGCATGAGCATTGTTCGATCTGCGAACTTCACCTACATAGCAAGTCGTTCGTGTGTGATAAAATTCTCCCGTGTATATTTGGCACTGTTCATGGATATTTTATTCAGGTAGAGCGTGTAAAATATGGAATGATTCTCCACACGCGACCGCCTCGCTGTACGATCTCTAACCTGCTTTTCGCCCAGCACCGTGTCAATGTGGATGCCGCAATATTTATGTACGCTTTAGGGCTTAGAATTATTAGCGCCGCTGGGAAATATGCACTCGAATTTATTGCTCCAACGCCAGCGAACAAAACCTTGATTAGACGCACGTTAGCGTTACGCGCTCTCCATTACGAGCTAAACGATGTTTATCGTGTACGGCTTTATGAGAAAATAACAGCCGTTTTCTATTGGGCATACGTTCATAATAAACATTTCCCCGACATTGTAGTCGATTGCTGAGCGTAAGATGTATGCAGCTTTAGTTTTGGAATTTAGCAGGCCCTTACCGTCTGGCTACCGTTCAATGGAGCAGCCCCATTTGTCGAAGTTCTTCGCGGGATTATGACGTCGTTGAGCCGTTACGCGGTCTCTGTCGAACTAAAGAAATCTTGATAGGTGAAATTGAGTGTGCCTATATTTAATTTCAATATAAATCATGAAGAGAAAAAGGCCGCAGATGAGACATCTTATTTGGCTGTAGTTACCAATAGATATTTGAAAACCTTTCAGACAGCGAAAAAACGTACGATCCAACTTAAATGTGAGATAATTACAAGAATAAAAGGCCTTGTGGAAAGCGGGAATCGGATAAAATAGATATAGAGTCGACGCATACGCCTGTCTAGAAAAGTTGAAAAAACATTAGTGGATGCCAATAAGGGGTTCTTTCAACCTGATAACATGGAAAATGAAAGGGAATTCAGGACCAGTAAAACTGCAAAGAACCTAAAACTATGAAATATAGAAATATAAAAAGCGGCCAGTTAAGTCAAAGAGAAATAGTTAAAAGAACGATATTGCCAGGAACTGAAATATGGTTTGTTGCAAAAGCTTTATTAGCTTAATTCAGGCACTACCAAATAGAAGTATAATTTAGCGAATCAAGTTTATTGCAGGTAATTACAAATTTTGACTAATAGTTCATATAATCAATGCTACCTTATATTGCGGGTGGCCAACAGATTTTTTATTTCCGACATATTATCAAATCCAGGTGGGTGCACCAATTCGCCAAACCAATAAGACCAAAAGTGCCCCATATTGTTAACAGGTTTTTCACGAAAAAATCTCTTAAAGCGTCCCAAAAAGAAACCCTCCAATCAAATACGTCGTGTACAGACCCCGCAGCGTAAGTAAAATTTGGGTCGCGTAGCTGCTCGGCACCCGATCGGCAAATCTCATGTAAAATGCTTCGAAAAATCGATAACTTCGCCTTATCGAAATTCGAATTGCTCCTTTAAAAACAATACGCCTCGCGATCTGTATCTTTGCAAGTAAAATAACAATGCTTATATTTTTCAAAAAGGCATATCCAGGAAAAATATGTGGAAAGTTCTAGGAAAAGAAGAATACCTACCAACTACACATTCAAAGTCACTAGAAACTATTTAGGCAACCTAAAATACAGAACGGTTTTCGAAACCTAATAAATAACTGTCAGAATTTGGAAACAGCCACGAGACATTTAGCAGAATCCAATCTAATATTAATTACCAAAGTTTCCACTTTTAATACGAACAAGTTAGAACTAAGGATGATACTGTAGCATACAAGTAGCATACAACACCGATGAAGGAAAATGCGGATTGCAGCATTCCATTTGTGATTTGGTCACGAGTATATCGTTGCCTTTTTACTGTGTAAATTTTCCGTAGCTACTGATGATGACAGGGTGGCTGTCGAAATACGTATTTAGCAGTTGTTAACTATTTGTGTGGTGAGGGCTTTTAATGAATTTGTGATATGAGTTAGTTGGTAGGGAATAAACACTTAGCACTGGTTTTATTCACTATTAAGGAATACAGTTAAATTAATTTCTTAATAGGCTTCCACAATACAAACAAGATGTTCGAGGTGTAGTTGCTTTAGTTAAGAATGAGCTTTTCAGCGTAAAGTTAGTATTTTGTAGGTAAATAGGAAAGTAACAATAGCTTATCCACCAATTTGACTGCCAATGCAGGTTAGCCTGTGTCGCACTACCTATATGCCTAAATTGCCCTAATCCACGTCGATGTTGATAATTATGTGTTAAGAGGAATCCACGTTTACGATATGTAACCTCTATATTACCTGCTCTACCTGTTATTTACAGCAGACTTCCCTACGAACAGGCATTCTTTTATTGCAACGTTTGCTAACGATAAGGTAGTATTAATTAAACACACAAAATCCAACAGTAGCCGCCACTCTCCTGCAACAAAATCTGAATGAAATGAAAAAATAGGCTCGTAGATGGAAAATCAAAATCAACGAAGAGAAGTCCTCGCACATTACATTTACCAAATGCAAACGCTATACACCACCAGTCTTCATCAACAACGCCCCACTTACGCAGGTGCATGAAGTGAAGTATCTAGAGATGCATTTCGACAAAGGGCTAACGTGGAAAAATCACATCTGAAAAAAAGAAAACAGCTGGGCCTCAAATTCAGAAAACATTACTGAACTCCAAGTTATGTCTTTTAAATAATCTACTAGTCTATACAAATCTGCGTTCTAACCTATTTGGACATAATTATCTTCTTCAGCTTTAGGGTACTGCAACCAACTCAACAATTCAAATAATCGAGAGGCTCCAAAACTAATTGTTACGTACAATATGTGATGCGCTTTTTTCGTTAGAAACGCGGACATTTTAAGTAACCTAAAAGTAAACTTGATAAAAGTTCATGATAGTATAGACAGAGAATGCAAAATTATAGAAAATATTATTTCAAACGCAGCTAGGTAAATGTGACAGGTTATAAAAGAGGACACTCGTAATTACTGGTTTGATGAAGAATGTAGAGGTATATAAGAAGAAAAAATGACGGTAGAATGAAGATGCACAACGATAACAAGAATAATATGAGGACTTTGAAGACAAGAAGAAAAATAAAGAAATTATTTAGAACTAAAAAGAGAGCACATATGGAAGAAAATTAAAGAAAATCGAAAGGATTTTATAGAAACGGAAATGCGGAACTTTTATAAGGAACTGAAGAAGTTTTAAACAGATGGTCTCGAGAAAGTTCTAACGGGTGGCACAACTGAAGTAACTGAAAGATTCAACGAAAAAGAGCTGGAAAATGAACTTGCACAGAAAATAAGCGAACCAACTTCGGAAGAAATTAAAGTTAGTATAAAACAAAAAAAGAACTAATAAGAGTGTGGCAGATTGTGGTATTATGCTACAGTTGATAAAACAAGGAGAAGGCAAATTACAGCAAGAGAAACATTCTCAAAAAATGCTCAGAAGCAGTTGTAGTTCCAGTATTCACTTTTAAATGTAGTATATAAATGGCCAGCTGCATAAAGAAACAATTAACTGATTGTGCAGAATGTATCCTAGATGACTGCCAATGCGGGTTTAGGAAAAACAGATCTATAAACTACCAAATCTTCTCAACTAAACAAATATTTGTAGATAGTTATCAACACAATATGGACGTGCCTATAATATTTATAGACTTTAAAATGACGTACGATACCGTGTTTAGGGAACAGATGTATGAAGATATGATTAATTTCGAAACGCCAATGAAACTCGTACGATTAATTAAGATGACACTGAAAATTTCGGTGAATGAAATTATGATGAGAGCGTAAGATCAGGAGACCCGATATCTTCAACAATTTTCAATCTCTTATTAGAAAAGACTAGCAACCAGTGAGACAAATGTCTCATTTAGTAAAACAAAAAAGACCGTTTTTCAAATAGAACGCGTGTTAAATAAAAATAATAATATTTTTTAAAATATTTTATTTTCTCGAAAACCGCAAGTGTCACGTAACTGAAATTCGGTTCCGGACCTGAAATGACCATTCCAAACATATAACTTTAATAACTTTTTTTTCTATCTCTTACGGTTTGGCTGCTGAAACAGCGTCCCGGATGGACGGAAATCACGTGATTTCTCGAAAACCGGAAGTGTCACCTGACTGAAATTTGGTTCCTGACCTGACATGACCATTCCAAACATATAACTTTCATAACTTTTTTTTCTATCTCTTACGGTTTGGCTGCTGAAACAGCGTCCCGGATGGACGGAAATCACGTGATTTCTCGAAAACCGGAAGTGTGACGTGACTGAAATTCGGTTCCTGACCTGACATGACCATTCCAAACATATAACTTTAATAACTTTTTTCTCTATCTCTTACGGTTTGGCTGCTGAAACAGCGTCCCGGACGGACCAGCGTCCCGGATGGACCAGCGTCCCGGACGGACGGAAATCACGTGATTTCTCGAAAACCGGAAATGTCACGTGACTGAAATTCGGTTCCTGACCTGACATGACCATTCCAAACATATAACTTTCATAACTTTGTTCTCTATCTCTTACGGTTTGGCTGCTGAAACAGCGTCCCGGACGGACCAGCGTCCCGGATGGACGGAAATCACGTGATTTCTCGAAAACCGGAAGTGTCACGTGACTGAAATTCGGTTCCTGAACTGACATGACCATTCCAAACATATAACTTCCATAACTTTTTTCTCTATCTCTTACGGTTTGGCTGCTGAAACAGCGTCCCGGACGGACGGAAATCACGTGATTTCTCGAAAACCGGAAGTGTCACGTGACTGAAATTCGGTTCCTGACCTGACATGACCATTCCAAACATATAACTTTAATAACTTTTTTCTCTATCTCTTACGGTTTGGCTGCTGAAACAGCGTCCCGGACGGACGGAAATCACGTGATTTCTCGAAAACCGGAAGTGTCACGTGACTGAAATTCGGTTCCTGACCTGACATGACCATTCCAAACATATAACTTTCATAACTTTTTTCTCTATCTCTTACGGTTTGGCTGCTGAAACAGCGTCCCGGACGGACCAGCGTCCCAGACAAGTCTATTATATATATATATGGATGGATGGATAATAAGAGAAAGTGGGATATACGCACATGATACGTTACTACATCATCGACCCCAATATTTGGCATACGCTGACGATATTGTGGGCCAAGTATGAATTGACTGAAGTGGTACAACGATTAGAAAACATTGCGAGAAGAAAGGGGTTACGAATCAACGAGCACACAAAACCAAGTATATGCTAATAACACGAAGAAGTATGAAACAATAAGGAAGCCGATCTGCGATTAATTAATAAAATAAGCAATGGTAGTAAAAATCGCAGATCAACCCCCCTACCATTTATACACCACGGCAGCTCTGAAAAACTCTCTTTACTCACCGCGATGGCCGAACTAGCTCAAATTTCGGCGGCCTTAGATCGTAGGTTCAAATCATCAACTATGTACCCTGGAATGTCTTCAAAAAAGGAAAAGGAAATGGAAATGGGCGCCAGAAATCAAAAGATTTCAAATAATAACAAGAAAAATAAATTGCAAGTGACTAGCATTTAATTAATAATTAATAAAAGTTTTGAAATGTCAGTAATCAATGATCAGGATAATTAAAATGTAAATAATGTAATAACAAAATTGTGTATCTTAACTGAAGGTTGCGACACGCATAAAATTAAGAACCCCTTTCGGGTTATTTTAATAATTTACCAAAAACATTCGTGGGATATGCATACCTCAGTCATTTAATTAAACCTTCTATTAGGCTATTGACAATAAAAAAGCGTGACTGTACCTTTTACAGAGGGTCGAAATACATAAAAATAGCAAATTTAAATACTTACATAATTAGATATAAGCATGAAAATTTAATGTAAAAAGCAAGAGCATGTATCAAATTGAACATTACATTTTAATAATTGCAAAACGTAGGCATTTAAATTTTAAATAAATGTAAAATCCAGGTATTAAAAAACACGATAAATCTCGGAACTAACATCGCTTCTCCAGCGCGCACAAATGGCTAACAGCAAACCCAGCCCGGGGTAGCTGCACCCTTCGGTTCAAATAAGTTAGTCGTGAACTGCGACCATATCGTTAAAATCGACGTGGATGCGCCGAAAACTGCTGCAGAAGCATCCCCAAAAAGACCGCAACGCCGAACCCAGCAGTTGTCGAAAGTGCGATAAGGCTTGGCCTCCGAGAAAAACTCGTGTATGAAGCTGGTAATTAAGAGCTAAGAAAAAAGTAATTACTATGCGAATAATAAAACAGAAAAGCGCAACCGTACCTGATCATAATCAGCCCTTAACACACTGCTCATTGAAATTGGTTGAGCGCACGTAAATTGACTTGAACATAAACTTTAGCCACGCCGAACGCGGCGGTCAAAGCGAAGACAGCAAGTACCAAGTACCAACAATTCGTGCCCAAAGGCAAGCTCGGACTCTGATAAGAAATAGCGCGGAGGTCGAGAGGGCATCGCGCTTGATGCAGGTAGAAAATACGCTGCTTTGGAAAATTTACGAATTCGAAATGCAAAAGGATTTATAATTTAACTAAAAATATACAGGTTAAAACTGAAATAATTGGATAAATGGCGAAACAATTAGGCTAAGCCAAAAAATTGTTTCAAGTATAGGAATGGAGAACAATCTGGTTGTTATTAGTGCTATAAATGATGTGCAGATGGTGTGATGCATTAAACAGTTACAAAACCTGCTTTACTGTTGTGAAATGGGGAAAAAATGTAAGCCAAACATGGTAGAGACGAACGAACAAGGAGTTAATGTAGATTTGTAGACAACCAAACATAGCAACAACTAAATCGCATCGAATTCGGTCGCTGGGACACGTATATAGACTTCCAGAATCACGAGTAACAACGAAAATGCTGCAAGGTAGCGTTGGTGGCAAGAAAAGAAGTAGACCGAGGAAGAAATAGCCCGATAGTGAACATAAAAACATCTTAGAGTTAAATATAGTAAATTGGGAAGAAGCAGTGACCGATAGGAAAAAATTGAGAAGAATCGTAGGCCAAGTCTTGGGCCTTCATTGCCTGACGAGCTGAACCATATATAATGCTCGTGGTGCATACACGATTTTAAGTCTGTGTAGTATTTCTTAACAATTTAAATAATGGATTATAAAGTTCATATTGAATGATCAAATATTGCTGAGAACGTATCGAGGTACGCGATTGGTCGGAAATTTGACGTTAGCCCCCGCATGAGCGGGCGTTATGATTTATAATGTCCGTCCACAATGCCCTGGTTGTTATGTACGTATTTATAGTACGTATCACAGGTATAAACAACAAACAATGTAATGGTAATGAAATCAGTTCGGCGAAATACCCAGAAAAACTTTATGAATAATAGAACACGATATAGAAGTTAAAGGGCATTACGATATATTCCGCAGAATCGGATATAACTTTCCAATTATCTGCTTCGATTAACCATCCTTCTTTATCAAAATCCTTCTTATGTTGATAACTATGCAAATTGCTGATGGCTTAATAACTGAAAGCGGTTCGGGCGACCTTCCTAGGAGTGAGAGTATAATAGGGTAGGTAGTCTCAGACCTGGCCCGGCTTTAGAACTAAATCAATTATGGAAATTGCAAGATTCCTGAGGTCCATGTTAAGTGGTAGCAGCTTGGAGTGGTGGTGCAACATAACGTTACGTCGAGAGGAATTAATTCGAGCCAGTATCCAGTATGCCAACCGTAACGTTGTATTATTTGAAATAGGTACTCATCAGCTCCTTTGAGTATGTTGTTTGTAGTACATTCATTATGCATTCTGTTAGTATCTATTACATTAATTTAGAAAGTCGTCGTTCAACGCAGCCCGTTTTTCATTCAAGAATTGTTTTCCGATATTGTTTATAATTTCCCAGAGAAGTTTGTTTATATATTCTGCGCCGAATAATATCCATACAATTTGTTGTATTCCGAAAGCCGCTGCTCTTAAAACAGAGCTAACTTTCGGACCCAATGCATGCGATCAAATATTAACGCCACTTTTTCTTGGAGCTTTTTGTCCCTCACATCACGGCCGGCCACGTTTGCAGTTTAAGCTATAAAACTGCCGAATTGCCAAAACTTCAGTATTAGGAACGTTGCTCGAAAGGAGCTCTGATATGAAACATGAATCGAGCATTTAGTTTTATTGTTTGCTTTGAGGATTCAAACGGAAGTCGCTGTTCCAGTCGACAGTCGTGTTGGTGACGACACGTTTCATCTACGAGTTTTAAGGGAAGTTTAGCTTCATGGTATCAACTTAACTCGTTTAAAGTTTATGGGTGCTTTTTTATTTTATGCGCTAAAGTATTCTTGCCGTATGGAAAAAGTAATATCATTCACCAATAAACTTTGTCAACATTTATTGAATAGCGAATTCCCTCTATGAGGGAGACGGAAAAATTGTCGCTTTTTACAACCAAATGCTTTAATTTTAAAATTCTAAATACATCTTCTATATGATATCTTGTGTGAAGTCGACGACGCGACGTGGCTTATGTACTTTTCACCTGTATAATCCGTTTCTTATAGAAATCTCCATTTAGATTCTCTAATCATGAAGTTACTTCAGTTTTTATGCTGTAATCATGTCTGGAATGGGTTCCACGAAGGTGGGCTTTCAATTTTCCGAACAAAAAGATATTCGAGGGTGGGAGATCCGAAAATAGGCTGGGAATAGAAGCATTTCGAATCCCACTTTGACCGCGTTTAATGCCCCGCAACACATGTGTGTGACGACGCATTGTCGTGCTGTAGGAGTACTCCTCTACGTAGTTGTTCACTGCGTTTGGACTTTATTTCGTCCCGCAGTTTAGTCAGACGGTTGCAGTAAATGTATGGTGCGATCATTGTCAAGAAAGTAATGAGCAAGACGCTGCGAGAATCCCAGAAAGTTTCGTTCTGAACTTTGTTGAAAGCTGAGAATTGGAACTCCGCCACTTCCTGCTGGCTTGTTTGGTGACGGATTATATTGATGAATCCAAGTTCCGTTCATGCGAGTCTGTCAAAAAATTCAGAAATCAGAATTTGCATTGGGCCAAAAGCTTATGACAAATGTCACAAGGGTATCAATATTCCAGCCACCCATCGAGCTGCAGTATCCATTTAACTGATTTATGGTCAGTATTTACAGTCTCGGCGTTTTACAAATAATTCGCTCATTTTCAATCACTTCTTCACGGGATGCGGAAAGTTCGTTGCCCACATTTCGTTCCCCACATTTCGTACCCCACATTTCGTTCCCGGGATATTTGGTCTCCCCACATCTCGTACCCGGAAACTTCGTTCCCGAGCGAGTTCAATTTGTCCCCTAGATTACAGGGTTTTGAAAAACGAGTGCAGCGATTGGAATACAGTTAAAAAATGAAAGATATTTTAATTAATTTATTTATTATAATAACCTTAAAAGAACAAAATAAATTGTATTTATTAAAAATGACGGTTTAATCTAAGTATCTTCCTGATATTTTGTATAGGGTATTAATTTCTCATTCTGGACAAATTTTCTTAGTAATATTTTGCCGTATCATGAACAAAAAGGGTAGTTTGCCAGAAAAGAAAATAGTTTTTGCTTAACTGTCAAGGACGACACTCTTAATCTCATTTTCCCATCGAAATACAGCCGATTCTGATGGGAAAGCACACGGCTAAACTATTTTCGGCCTTTTAAATATTTCAGTAAAATTAACACCCTCTCTAGTGGAGAATTTCATTACTACTCCGTGTTCATTTTTGTTATTGCCAGAAACAACCACACTACTAAATCGATTATAAATTTTAAAATGTTATACAAATCGGGACGAAACTTTCAAAACTCACTGACGGCAAGATAAAATGAAAAGACAGGTAATAATCATCATTATTTGCCAAAAACAGGAAGCTGGTCTTCACCTTCCCGTTCTCGGGCTGAAACTGACTTCAAAAAAATGCAGAAATACATTGAAAACTCAGCGCAATTTACTTACGTAAGCGCATTCTTTTAAGTTAGCGCGATTTTCATCAGCTGGAGCGACCACTTATCGCTTAGGCTGCAGTCGATTCCTGTAGGTATTTAGTTACTGGTTATCGAGGCTTAATGCAACGCAGCCTTCGAGTTTTTCTCGCCCTGGACGCCACGACGCGTTTCTAGCTAAGGATGTGGGAAAATACTCTGGCTGCTAGCTCTGGTGCCTCTATGACGGTTGACGTCGCGTACCCATAATGGACGTCACGACACCACGTAGCTGCTTCACAATATGTGTATATTTACCCTGTATAAAATTCAAATGGCGTCTGCTGGACACGCAAACGCGGCTTATATACACACTTATACAGCAAACTTTAACAGTGCAAGGCTTATTAAGCCTATTTATCTCGCCGCCGGGCGATATTCACTTCGCGGCTTAAAGATATGAGCTTGGGACAAGGCCCGTTGGATATTGATGTTCAAGCTTCGAAGTTCCGTTTATCGCTGCACCCGTACAATCAAGCTTCATTGAACAGCACCGTGCCCGCGCACCTTCAACTGAGCGAAGTTACAATATTTAAGCCTAATTAACAATAAAAAAGCATGCAACTACAAACTGGTTATATAGGTAAACATGCAAATAAATACTCTAAGCAAGGGAGACCAGAGTTCGTTTCAACTTGGTGCTAGATTCGGACAACAGGCTGGATGTGGCATACTCGTATTTTTTCATTCTGAAACTGATAGTACAAATAATTGCATATGCACCTCAGGTCGTATGGTATATTTTTTGGTCTCTAAGGCACTTGTATCATGCTAATCTCAAATTTGATATAGACCGATAGTACCTACTTTGGTATAACTTCAGTACTGCCAAACGTACAACACGAATCACAGTCTACTCTAATTATAACTTTATTTGATCTCACGGTAGTAATAGCCGATATCAATTGTACATACATCGGTTGTAAGGGTGTATATACATTTTCCAAAATAAAGTGGCGTTTTCCTTATCGAATAAAAAACACAAACACTTTCAATTATGTAAAAATATTAGTATAAGAATATGATGAAAACGCATGAAGCTTGATTAACTTTGGAAAATGTGGTTGATTGTTGCCATTCAGTTATTCTAGCTGACACAACTGTTATTTTTAATCTGAAAGAAAATCTCAGTACTGCAATTTGTCCCGTGAACTAAGAAATGTTAAAGGCCGAAGGCCAGGTTGTTCCACTCGATAGAATAACATTTGATCTGATATAAATGGAACAATATAAACTCAAGTCCACTTAGGTGAAGCCGTTAGTAATTTAGCACTGGAATCATATTCACAATTGTTTAACTGGTTATGGCTCGGATACCTGAAGATCTCCTGCAGGAACAAACGCAGGCCTGATCTCTTCTGGCTACTGAACCAAAATCACTATATCGAATAATTGTCCTGGACGTGGAGTAATGCCACATGACTCGGACAACGAGAAACATGGATAACATCTTAATATTGCACAGCGAGACGAATCATTTAAGCTCGTGAAAACTCCAAAAAGCACAAGCTTTCCACACACAACCTGATGCTTCGCTGTTCGAACCATGTTCGTGTCATGAGATGACAAAAGCACGCCGCAAGCAATATTTGTCCCACTCACGCACACATCAACGGTTGCGAATATATTAGGTGAGAAATTCCCTACAATGCATTAAAATGGTCTAAACACTTATAGGACTAGAACGAAAATCATAGGGAACCACCTCCGAAATGGACCTGCCCATAAGGATTATAAGAATTAATATTTGTTGGTTAAGGCTTACCATATTAACATTGTTTGTTTAGTGGTCTAGTTATAAAACATTATGTAAGCAATTAAACAACTTATTTGATTTTTACTATCTTCAGAACAAATTGTATTATATTGAATTGCAGTTGTATTCTAGAGTGATTGTACTATAATGTTAGCAATTACTAGTTATATGTTTGCTTCAGTGCAGATTACCAAGTTACACGTATGAAGTTTAGTTCCCGCATCGGTAATGTCAATCGCATAGACGTAATTTCTGCACTGCATCTGTGCGCTTGATGGTCGTAAATAAATGAAAATGGGATCTATTCAATTTCGTACATCTCATAATGCACTGGCAGATTGCCAACGTACTTAGTTGCGCTCAAGGAATGGTCATTACGACGGTAATGGGGTTGCTTATCAAAATTTTGGCTAAGATACCTAGACACGAGCAGCATACACGGTACATTATTTGCGCATCAGGCAACTTCAATTTCAGTTCGGGAGCTAGGTGTAATGTTTTCATCGATCCAAAAGTTATCTTGCTCTTGTTTTTGCGTTTATTTATTTATTTTATGCTGCAGAGAACTTCAGTAATTTCATTTAGCTAAGTTCTATCCTGCCACTAAATATAAATTTTTATAACATAAGAATTGGCAATTATTGTTTCTCTAAGACACAAGTTTTCGCTAATTGGGGAACTGTAACAGCTGTTGCGGTCTAAAACCGATTTAAAACACTGCAAAGGTGCAAAAGGGGCCAGATATCTCACCGAAGGGTGGGCGGATGGTCTATATCTTTGTCTGCTCGTTGCGCTTCAAAGTAGGACCGTCATTTCTCCGAATGTGTGTAAAACTGCCAGTCTATAAATTTGCTATTATGAGTGCGAGAGAGAGAAAGGAACGCCGTCGCGGACAGCAGTGAACAGGATGGAAAACTGCAGAAGAAATGATTCAGATTATGTCGTATGTGAAGAATGAACATCGTTTATCACGGGATATTGGTTGTCTAAGTCAATACCTGGAAAAAAAGACTAAATAACGTTGCTAAAATAACAAGCATTAATCATTAAATATTGATTGTGGATGTTTGGTCATTCCGTAGCAGTAGTGAGCTACCGCATAAAATTTCGGTAATCGAAGAATTGTAGGAAATAATTCCTTCCAATCGTTCCTTAACTGCGAGATGACATTACAGACAATACCGAAATAGGCGTATGTCGCCGGCAGCATTTCGAAACTGAAAACTGCAGTGAATATAGCGTTCCTATTTCCACTTCTGTTTTAATTCTATAAGTTTTAGTATATTTTACCGGTCCTTGTACTGTCTTAAAAGATTGAAAAACGGAAATTTCGATCAATTATTAACTTTAGTAGAACAGCATTGTCACCGGAAGATATCCAAATGGGACATTGCACGAATACTAGATGAAGTTTCACCATCTTACCACTTTTAAAAGTGGTTAAGGAATTTAAACTCGTAGTAACATCATGTGGCCCGTGGGAAGTTGGTAGTACAAAAAACATTAATGATAGACAGATTGACATAACATGTTGATGTTCTCAGAAATGGCGAAACTTAATATAAGTGGAGGTCTTTCAGTTCTACGTTATGGACAACATTGCCTGTAATAGTTACGTATAAAGAAGTTGAGAATTATTAAAATCTGCAATCTATTGCTTATTTATTCACCCTCTCTGTGTGAAATTTATGTACACGCTCAATTTCGAACTCGGCAGAAAGCTACAAGTTGTCGACAGTAATGCTCGATGATGTGATGAATATGTATTGCACATACATAATCACAACCTGTCACTGTCAAGTTACAAACATTAAGTGTTATATTTTTACCGCAGTGTAGACCGTCCATTTATGCAACAAGTATGCCGTCGAATGATTCTTTGAACGTTGTATTATATAAGCCTGATATATTGACATGTTTCAAATGATCTCCGTAAGTCCCACAGTAACACGTTGAAAAACTTTCGGGTATCCCTTCGTGGTTACATGAATAAAATATGCAATCGGCCAAAGTGTTTAATAAATTAGACGATAATGCAATGGCGTGCCTCCTTTTCAATGGCATGTTATATGGCTCTAGGGAACTATAATCTAGACATAATCTTAAAAATGTGTAAGTAATTTCTGCTGTTATGAAAGCAACTGTTTACTGTTTATTGTTAAAACTTTTATAATTTCCAAACTGGAGGCGTGAGCTGATTCTTTTTCTTTTTTGTTGCAGACGTTACCGTAGAATATGTCCGTGGCCTACCTCAAGTCACCGTACCTTTACCAAGTAGAAAAGAGCGATGTAGATTTACCCTAAGGCCGATCTCAAACACTGTAGGCGACTTCCTTGACATGTTGAGGAAGGAGGACAAAGGCATCGATAGAGCGGTTATCCACTCCACGGATGGTACTAGAATAGCGTCTTCCAATACGATAGAAACCCTTCTCCAAGAAGATTTTAAGTTATTTATTAATGATCATAGTTATACCGTTAGAACACCAGAACTCGAAAAATTACTAGCGAAGAAATTAAAGGGTGAGTTTTATAATATTGATCAGATTTTGAATATGTAGTAATAAATTATTTGGTATAAGTAGTTGTTAGCAATAAATGTACATATATGGTTTAAATAGCTTTGTGGTTGAACATATTATATATCATAAAAGGCCACGACGTCAGTTCTTAGTACTGATAGGAGTTGTAATTCTCTTAGGGCTTTGGGTATGTAATCGTAGCACTTTTGTAATGTCGCGGAAAAGTAACTTAATGCTTTTGTCTGGATAACTTTTACGCAATTACTTTGGTCATTTATTTAATTTTGTCATAGGTAGTTCAGATGTCAAGGCCCGATTCATAACTCAAGTTTATAGACAGAGAACACATTATATATAAAGTTTCTATGGGTCTCTAAAATTATAAGTCAGATCTTAAACTAAAATTAATTTAGTAGCGTACGTACAATATTAAAATGATAAATACAAATTCATTCTCAACGGTGGACGTGAAGTTGTTCCTGGGAGATCTGCAACCCATCGGATCCCACAGGATTGAAATGGCTTGGTAGTCGGAACGATTACAGCACAATAATCGCCTAGCGTTGCGCGTTGTAGATCGAAAGGGGCGATTGTGGAGTTAAACATCACAAACCGGGTGCGTTTGTTTATATTCGGTGTCAAACTAATGTTACTAAATTTCGACAAATATCTGGGTGGATATTTTTCTTGGGGGGTGAATCAGCCAGTGCTCGACGATCTACGGGGGCATATTTGAGGGCACCCAGGGTGATATAACAAGCCAAATTTTTACCTCGCTAAAATCCCAATGCCGCACGAAGAATTTGGCCGACTGTATTTACCTCGGGTTTGACGGTACAGCAGGACCTCGCCGATGTGCAGGAAATTGCTCTCGTAACAGCTACGTTGTACCTTTACTTCCATCTCGCCACAAATGAGCTGGACGCCTCAGAGGTCGCAATTTGCTCGATCGTTGTAACCTCTGTGAATACGAGTTTGTTGTCGTCTCTGGGGATACAGTGTCGGAGTCCTGGCCCAAAGAGGATACAGGGTAGATTTTAAGGGCGGATTCGAGCGTTGTATCTTGAAACCGGATACTCGGCGACCAGAAATACGACTTAAACGGTGTCATGGAAATATTTGCTGATACCGGTGAACATCGGCGACCAAACAAAATATTTAGTATTGTTTCTTGATACTGGGTCTTCGGCAACCAGAAAAGCAGGTTCGGGAAGGTTCTAGGTGCTACGAAAGGTTGGGTCCATGGACTCAAGTGTATCTTACGGTTCTGGGCGGCTTCGGCAATCCCAAAAGGGTCTGCAGCGAAGTGCTTTCAACAGATCAAACATCATTGTCATATACCTTTCTAGGCTTCGCTGTCTGGTTCAATTTCTGGGAGGCTGAGTAGAAATGCGCCGAGCTCTAGCTCACGTGTCGACGTGCATCTCTGTTTCACTTTTCTTTAACCCGTTCGTACAAAAGATGTAAGCCTTGATTGTAGTGTATTAGCGCCGTTCAAATTCCAAGCATAATATTTATGCATTAATTGAATTTCGTTCAGGTGCTAACGATGCACTGAATTTCGTTCAGGTGCTAACGATTCAGTTTTTAAAAACTTACGAGTAGTACTCTACATGGTGTATGCCTAGGTATTGCCAATTAAAAAACAAAATTAAACTAAATAAATAAAGATATCGCGAACTGTCGCATATGGCACATGGAAGCAGTGTCGGTAGAAAGCCAATTTATGCTTGGAGAGGTACTTAGATTGAGTTGTTGAAATAGTGGGGAAAAACTCTCAAACGTCTATAACAAATATTAAAACCTCTATAGACAGCATTCTCCATAAAATCGAAAAATTTGCTAGAGTGAACATACAGCTTAATCAACGTTATCAAAAGAGTCAGTTAGAGGTGATTAACCAACGGTGTAGCATAATTCAGTTTTTCATACTTCTGTTCACAGTAAATTTTGTTATAGTTACTTTTGTGACGAAATATATTTCAAACAGCTCAAATGTAAGATTGATTGTTGGAAAATAGTGCATACAAACATGAACCTTGACAACTTTTGCGAAATAAACTTAAATTAAATCACAACTGTCCAAAAGATAGACTGTACATAAATAATGCTGGTACTGGACTATGTTGCATTTGTGCCACTTGGATGGTTTGAAACTTGGCTAAGATGGCTGCGCGCGTGCAATATGTGGCATGATGGCTCTCTCTGGTCAGAACTTGGATGGGAGTTCCACGGCTGCATCTCTCGGCGCCTCGTGATACGGCTGTCACGGAAATAGTTGGTCCCGGCCGTCATAACAACATCATGACAGTCGTTAGTGGGGTTGGAAGTCCCCATAAATGCACAGCGACGCCTATAATTGGCCTAACGGCTGTTGGCTGAGTGCGATATATAAAAAAAATAAATAAAATAAAAATGATTGAAAAGTGTATAAGTGTGTTTCGCGGGCACAAGTCGCTATATAAGTCGAGGCGCCTGCTGTAGATTTTGATTGCTGATAACATATTGTTGTACTTTTAATTACCTCTGTTAATTATAATACTCTATATATGTACAGCGTGTCCGCGGATTGAGTTCACATACGGTGTAAATAATAAAAAATATTCGACTTAGCTGCTGATATTCTAGGATTCGCTCGTGCTCTCAAACCAAGATATTGAGAAAATCAATTAAATTAATTCATATACAGAGGGTTTTTCGAATTTTTAAAACATGGCCAAGAGAAACCTATCTTTATTAGAGGAGACTAGCAGTCCAGTGAGACAAATGTCTCATTTAATAAAACAAAAAAGACCGTTTTGCAACGTACGTATATGACGTCATTGTTGGTAGCAAACTACCAGTCGCATTCGCCTTGATAAAATTTGCCTAGAATCTAACCTAAAAAGTTAGGATTAGGATAATTAAGATAATAATTAGTGTTAGAGACTGAAATTCGGTTCCTGACCTGACATGACCATTCCAAACATATAACTTTGATAACTTTTTTCTCTATCTGTTACGGTTTGGCTGCTGAAACAGCGTCCCGGACGGACACGTCTATTAGATAAAGGATAACAAAAAAAAAAGTATTAAGAGAAGTTGTTTAGAATTAAGAGTAGTGGCAGACTCTAAATTTTCAGACAAATAGGCCTACTTTGATTTTTTAAAATATTTTTTTGTATTTTATACCAACATACCTTTTATCGTAGCAGTAGGAGGCATTCCATATTTTTTTTAACATCTTAGTTTATGAACCAGTTGAGAGTCTGCCATTGCTCTTAATTCTAAACAACTTTTCGTAATACTTTTTTGTTATCTCTTCTAATAAAGGTAGTTTACTCTTAGCTATTTTTTAAAAATCGATTCGAAAAACACTGTATAGAATTAATTTGTTTTTTATAGCAATATGTTTTATTAAACGTTATTATGAAACGTACATTTTCATTACAATAAAAATGAAAATTGCGTGTATTAAGAAAAGGGTGTATTAACATTGCCACGTCGCCAATGAATGAAACATACTACATCTAAATAAAAACTTGAATCAATTTAGGAATCGTTAAATCATAACAGTTACCGGATTTTGAAAGGCGTCTAGGCAGATTGCAAGATCTCTAGTTAAGCATATCAGTGTGCACGGCGATACGAAAGTGTAACCATGAAACAGAAGTTAATTTATCCAATTAATTTACAAAATAAGGAAGATTGCCCAAATTTTCTGTAAATGTTGAACAAGTTTATACGAGATGATAAGTTTTTGGCAATAATAGCTAGGAATGTTTGAGTATCGTAACTGCCGCAGATGTCGGTTTAGGACATCTAAGGCTGTTACATTCGTGGTTTGTTCAATAGTTGATCGGTTTCAGTATGCTAATAGTTGTCATGTACGGTAATAGTACATTACGTAACAAGAGTTGTGGATTGCATATTACGCACGACTGAAAAGTTGCGCGCGAACCTCGTAGCGGTGAATGCAGTAATTAATTCCAGGAGTGTGTAATTGCTTTACAACTCGAGTTGTGTACTATACTTTTTCTAAAAACAAATGCCCTCGCCACTTCAGAGAATCCTTTTCCTAGCTACCCTAATTACATTGGCTTTGTATTATGTCTGGCGATAAAACGTCAAGAATTTCGGATCTCAAGTGAACGACAGCAGACTTATACAAACCAAGGCGAATCGAGGAGCAAATTGAATTGCCGGAATTGATCACATTTATTGCAAGAAAAATAAAACTGATAGGGTAGTAAAACAAACATGTGCTCGCACAGCTGTGAAGAAAATTGGGGATCTTTTTTATCCGAATAATGCGTGACGGTGCAGAGCCCTCCTAACAACCGCGGCTGTGAACTTGTACGCGTTTGATAAAAACCTGTAGTAGTGCCGCTCTGAAATTTCTTTTTTTTCGATTACTTTCATATGCAGAATTGTCTTAAATTTTCCTTAAGTTAGCTTCATTTTGCCTTCTATTAGTACAAATTGTTTGATCATCAATTTCATTCTATTGACAATTTTTAACATTAATGGTTTGTACGCAACTATATATTTTCAGAGTATACATGTAATCAATATAAGCTACACTTAGATTTCATTAACCGTCGGGCGACAGAAACAAACACTAAATTGACTAGTAGTTTCATGCTTATTTAGGGGCGCAAGAATTTACAGAAAGAAATCTCTTCTAATTCCATTTAATCCATTGTAGGGATAGGGATACCTATGGTGAAAAATAACAGTTTGACTTGACTCGTCCTCGGCCTGGTGTGCGCGCGGGCGTGACCAGTATGGAGAATGGCGTGCTTAGGACCATTCGCCCAATAGCTCAGCCGCAGAGGATGCTTAACGAAGAGCAGAGGGGCAAAACAGCGAGTAATACGTTGTGTTGTCTTTAATTGTTATTTTTATTTAAACCTAGAAATATATATACAAAATACATAAACTTAGAGAGGGGCGAGAGTATGTACAAGTACACGGTAATTGTCCAAAGAGGAAATAACACAAATAGGCACAAGCGCGGCGTCGAAGGGTGCTGGTCCTCTACAGGGGCGGCGCGGTGCGCGGTGGCGGCGTTGACTCTGGCGGCTCGACGGGATGCAGCAGGGCACCTGGCGAAGAGGAGCTCTGGGCCGACCGTGGAAGTTGGCGTTCAGCCGAGGGTCCCGGCGTGCGGACTTGGTGGCGGCTACCGTCAGACGTCGCGGGGACAGCTTGACTTCCTTTAGGCGGCGGCGGGTGCTGGCTCCGTGACCAGACGTGCTGCGTTCCACAGCGGCTGGAGTTCTTCCTGTTGGGCGGCGTTCAGGTGCAGCTCTAGCTCCTGCTCCAACATCTGGGGTCGGCAGGTTATCTGGCTGCGGGGACGGTGGGCCAGGAGCTCGCTTTTCGAGGTGCAGGCGTCCAGGGTTAGGAAGCCGGTGGGGGTGTTCTCCGGGTCCGGCGTGCGAGGGCAGCGACTCGGAGTAGCTTCCTCCTTGCGGTTGCTGTCGTTGATGCGGGACTCTCGAGGCGACGACGGCTGGCGGCAGTGACGTGAGGGTGTTGGGCGGTGAAGGTCCGAACAAGCGTTCAAACAATTCTCAATGCCTGTGAAGGAAGCAAGGCCCAAAGCGTCCGCAACGAGGCAGCTAAATGTATTCTAAGGTTATTGTTTAAATGTATGGCCTGCTTACGCCATAGCCTAAAGAGCTACGATGAACGTGAGGTTTTCTAGCGGCAGGGCCTGGGGCGTTCATGAACCGAACCCCGCTGGTGACGCTGAAGCGCTCTCGGTCGCAAGCAAAAAGTGCGAGCCAAAAACACCAACGATCAGTGGCTGAGATGATAATTTTTCCTAGCTTTGGATCGCACAGGGATGGTGACTGCTGAGTCGTAGATGATTTTGTCAGAAAATCCCTTTGCTTATAAAGGAACTCGCTGCTTTGTCCCCAGTTCCGGCTGCTGTCATTGGCTGAGGGTGGGAGAGCATCGCCGATTTCTTCGTAGTTTGATGCACCGCGACGCTACCTAATTGCTGCCTTCAATTAGCGGCCTGATTTTGATAGTATTGGCCTGTGGGCACAAAGGCGCGTATTTTTATATGTCACTTGAGGGGTTTCGGTGGAAATTTCCCCGTGATGGTTGTTGAATTTGTAGGCCCCCTTGCATTAACATAAGGGTCTTGCGAGTTCCGTGCTCGGCTGGTGCTCCCTAGTTCAGGCTGGTACGCGGACTCATTAAATTCCTCATATCGCGGCGCATATTTCGTTACTTCATAACATAACTACATAACGGAGTCTAGTTGGCGCCGTCAGCAAATTTCTTATTTCGTCCGAGCGGTTTGTAAACTTTATTACTTGTCGCTCCCGGTCCATGTTGAGTTTTTCCGCAGTTATAAGCAATTTTCGGCCGCATGGGCGCGGAGTCTGGGGCGACATGATATTTCATTTTTGTGGGCGTGCTGCGCGAGTTGATCCGTCTCTGTTACTTTTGTCTGAAAGCGATTAATTTCTTCTTGCTTCCGTGAGAGAACTCTATTGGCTCTCAATTTTGTACTTTTTGCTTCATTGTTTTCTGATGAGATTAATCAAGTGGGGAAGTGTTCTCATTTCAATAGCAATTTTCCAGAAGTATAGATTCATGTCATCTTCTCTTGTTTTTTTATCAGTTTTCGCATATTCCCAAGCTGTTTCTTAGTTCGTTTGCGCGGGTTTACTCATCTGGTAACTGATGGAATAGATATCATTTTGGGCATTCCTTTATAATAGTGAACAATATATCACTAACTTATTATAATTGAGAGGATTCGTATAGCCCCCTTGAAGTTGGAATCTCATCGAAGACCATTGAAGACTCTGAAGTTAGAAAGAGCAGAGTATAAAGGTTGTGATGTGTGAAAGGAACTACAACGGAATCATTTCCGTATTTTTACAGACAAACAAATAATAACCAGAGTCAGTCGCTACTAATCCGACCAGGTGTTATTCACACCCACATAGTTGGTGGTAAAGAATACTAAGGGCAACTCATAAATTTGACTTGGCAGCAGTAAACAATGCAATTATCTCAACAAACAAGTGATATTATATCTGAACTGAAACAGGTGATGAAGAGCTTTATGGAACAAGTGACAACTATGTTAAATATACTAATATCTGTCGTCTCAATGTCATAATGGCTTAGCCTCCTAAGACTGCGTTTTGGAACGCCCTTTAATAAGATGGAACTGAAGTCACAGATTACATTGATGTGATGCTAATCTCAAAAGCGCACTTCGCCGGAGGAAGCTACTTAAAAATATTACAAAAACAATCTATGTCACGCCACACCATAACGGAACAGTGCAAGCTGGAACTGCCATTATTGTCAGAAATTATAAAGCAGCATTAAGTAAATAAATATTCCGAACAGCATCTTCAAGTCGCTACAGTTGTAATAGATTAACCGGTTTGCAATTTTTAAAATTTTTGCCAACCCTAAAATAAATGATGGAGAAATTCAAGGAAATGCGATGAGAACAAAAAGGGCATCAAGGAGAATTGAAAAATTTGAGAGAGGAGCTATTAAAACTGAAATAGGAACAACATATGAATAAAAATACTATGGAAACAATATTAAAAGAAGAGTGGAAGTTAGAAGTTAAACTAGAAGCTCTCACTAATAGTACATTACTGAACTAGTTTAGAAAAGCGATGTTTTACTGAACAAGTATGGGTGGTTTGAGTACGAGGGAAGCAGGTTAGGTTTTGCGTCAGTGTTTGTCAAGGCTGATGCAAAACATAACCTGCTAACTTCGATTTTGACATATACTGACAGGTGCCACTAACAATACACTTCAGTATAGCAAAAAGTAAGACGAATTGCTGCTATGGTGTAAAGTACCACTTTGCTCGACAATTTTGAATGTAGAAATATAGTATATTATCATATGAAATACGATCAAATTAATTAGACGCACTGTATTAATGGTAGTAGTGCTAACGGACAAAAGTAAGCTGATAAAAAAATGAAGGTATATGTGACCTAACAATAAAGGAGCCAGAAAGACAAAATGAAATAAGAAAGATATCAATTGAGCAAAGAAAAACACGAAAAACTGCTATAAAGGAACTAAGAGAAGCATCGCTAGACTCCAGAGGAGATGGCGAGATGGCATCCAGACAAGAGAAGGAAAGAACTGGCTGCAAACAGCACAAGACAGACACACATGAAGGGAAATGGAAAAGGCCTATGTCCAGGAGTAGACGTCAACAGGCTGCTGAAGATGATGATGGTCTAACTAAATGTATTTGCAATAAAAATAAACGAAAAATATTGTTCTTGGGCGATCCCGAACGTCAGCGGAGCGGCAACATACATGGCAGCTTTCCAAGCTTCTTGAATCTGTCATTTGTATGTCGCTAGAAACATGTTTTAATGTACGCTGACTTTGTAACCTTAAGGGGGTTGAATCTGGAAAAAATCAGAAAAGTGAAGTGCGTGCCTTCCCACGAGTTTCTGCTGAACGCCCGGAGTTCGGGAAACTTGCTTCACGGGTTTGCACGATGATTTTCCAGCGCAGATTTTAGGCCCAATGGGATCTGAAATTTGTGCAGCTGGCGGTGCCAACAGGGGGCTCTAGTATGTTACTTCTCGAATTCGCACTGAATCCTTCGCACAGGTGAGTTTCATGGGGCTTCTGGGAGTGGTTTTCAGCGGCCGCGTTTTGGGCAGCTGAAATTTGTTAATGCTTACGTTTACGTAACCTGGCGCTGCGACTTCGGTGGACTTCTTCAACGGTCGAAACGAATTCGGAAAGCAGGTTAAGAAATATATGAAATTAGTGGAAGGAAGTCACTGCAGGTAAAGATCTCGAAGCCCGTCAACACAATCTTCCGTGCACCTTTGACTTACAGATTCAGGTGTTAGCTATCTAGGGATCACTTTCAGGTCCTTCAGTACAATCTTTCGTGCGCATTCAACCTGGATGTGAAGATATCTCTGGACGAGGGTGGGTGCTTATGGCAGCTTGACTAACCTAAGCAGGAAAGGAAGTTTCAGGTCGGGTCAAGGTTTTTAGGCAGCTAAGCTTCTCCGGAAAAGCAATGAATAGAACTTCCTTTACGTGAACGCGGTTCACGAACTGAAACAATTACCTAATCGCCCCCAGGTGCTAGTTAGGCGTGTTGCTGGTCTCGGGTTCTAGACTGGCGGTTACTCCCTTTGCGGGATTAAGCGAGGGTGACGGTAGCTGATGGAGGCTCCCGGCTGAAGCTCGACTGGTCGTCCGGTTCTACATTCGATTCGAAAAGGAAAGGGTTATGAGAAGCTAAGACTGCGCTCTTATACTGATTCGAGGCCTCTTTCCGCTTCACTCATCTAGAAGAACCTAAGTGCTACATATTTCTGCGATTCTGGCCCCTGGTGAAGCGCAGATGTATTAGTGTCTGTCGCATTTTGTTGTGACCAGATGGCTTTTGTGGCGGCGGAGATAGCGCCATGTAAATATTAATATATGCTTAAAACATTTTAAGCTAATTTGTAAGAACACGATACGTCACAAAATGGTAAGGACATATCTGAAGAATGGAAGAAAAAAATTACAAAAATATTGACAGCTGAAAGTAGAAGTAGGAATGCCGAAAGGTAGACAGAGAATAACGCGAAAAAGCAATTAAAAGACATGGAAAGGGGGAAACTTTTAAAAGAAATGGGTAGAATACGTATGAAATACTATGAAATCTCGACACCCCATGTGCATAAGGAATGGATGAAGAAGAATTATTGATTGCTAGGTGGTTACTGAATGTCTCAATAACAAATTGTAAATAAACTATTAAGAATTTTAAAAACCTGCAGGTCTTAAAATATTAGGCTCTTGTAGTTGTGGGTTGTCGTTGTGTAATTTTGCATGTATTGAAGGATCGCAAAACAGAGCCGACAGTAAATTCTTCATACTTTCGCAATGCCGTTCTGATTTGTGGTCTGCTGATATTTTGATTCTTTAGAACTTTCTGGAATCGCGCTTGTCTATAGTTCCTATTCTAATGCTTCTGGTAGTGGACTTCGTAGAGTTCTTACATTTGTAGGTTTATGCACAGTCATGTGAAGTTTACTTTTAATCTCAGCATACAGCACTTTGTGGTGAGTTCTATAGTAGGCGCATGGTCTGGCCTGCACGTTGATTTATCTATGTTATTCATCCTGTCCTTGTCACTATATTACCTATTTGATTTTTTGTTGGGCACCCGTTGTGGATGGAGTTTCAAATGATATTCGTGATTGTTAAATTATTGTCAGAGTGAACTGGACAAGTCGTTTAGTGTGACTCTACCTTTACTTTGCAGGTAAGTATAATGTATTCGCAAAACTTGTGCAACTGTCGGACAGTTGTTACCATCTAAAAATGCGTTGTTTTGGCAACTTTCAGATTTTTATATTTACACATCACGAAGACACACACCGCACATAATGGTTGCTGCGCAAGCATAAAAGGCGCGTTCCAACTCTGTAACCCGAATCCGGGGCAAGTTGAGCATTGTACCGTCAGATGCAAGCGTATAAAGCACCAGCCTCTACACCGAAAGGTAAATGAGGTTACAGATAATACATACAATAGATACATACTTATTTCACCTGGTAACTCGGTGGTTAAGCATCTTAAACTATTGATCTAAGAATTGCGTGCTCGATCCCCGGTTCCGGTGTGGTTTTTAAAAACAAAAATCATGAAAACTTCTAAGGAAAGCTGTCTTTCGAAACAGATGTAAAACCGTGGGTCTTATATTATTACAATGTGTAATATGTAAAAGATCCTTTACTAGGGTTGGAACTTTTTAGTGTTGGAAACATTCTAAGTTATACTTTGATCATATGACCACAGCAGTCGGTGTCTAAGGTACCTGGTACTTCGCATGCTTAGACCTTGTCCACAGCAAACAAACTGATTTAATCCAACCTTGTTTTATCGATAGGTATTTCCATACGCGTCTAAAAAGAGCAAGCAACTAAATGATTGTATTCGGACTGTAACATAACGTTGCGCAGTTTCATTTTTATTAAAACAATATAAATGTATGAAGAAACGTCGTCGTAAATTATTTTAAATAAAAATAAATACCATTATGGTCTTCGAAAAATGCACTGCCCAATAATGTCGTCAGTAAAAACACAATAAAATCCTTCTGCAAAAACAAATTTGTTTTTATTGCAAATAAAATTCCAGTTTCAAAATGTGTTCATAAACTGGTATATTTTGTAGAATTGCTTTAATTTGAAATTGTGTCGTAAACGTTCCGAATACACGAGCTATCCGAACTAAATCCAATCGTAAACTGGGATGCTACCGGTTGCTAAATAATAATTACACCTGATATATTCCTGTTATATTTCATGATCAAAATGTACGCCGCTTTTAGATTTTGAAGCCAAGATATGTTGGTATAGCTGCACTGTTTGCACAATTTTTAATTTTTATGTAATAACTAAGATTTGATTTTTAGTCAGTATACAGAAGGATGCTGAGTTGCCGATATTATTTTATATTTGATAGTACAACATATTACGTACAAATTGAATACTTACCGTTTCCGTTTTTTTCAGATTAGACAACGTAAAAAATTTAATTAGCAAATTGTACGAAACCCTTAACGTCGAAGACTTCCACGTGCAAAAGGAGAAGGAGATCCATGCGCAACTAGAAGTTCTAAAACAGGAAATAATGCCCTTAGAACAGGTCAGTAAAAGAACGTGCGTAACATTATTAGCGGAACGATTGCTAAGCTAAAGCCCAACATTCAATTTTTAATGTCCCCACTAAAAGTCGATCTGTTCTTATCCAATGGCTTTAGCAGAGCTCCGGCAAAGTTTTCAACTTGGCATGTCTCGCATTCAAAGAAAGTTTTTCCCAACTCCTGCTGTTTAAAGGCAGTTATGGAAGCCGAAGTTTTATTCCAGCTTAAATTCTGCCACTTACTTAAATTTTATATTACCCAGTAGTCACTTGTACAATCAATTTGGAGTTTTATTATCGGCTACCTGTCGATGTTTGAACTGTCGCTGCTTGTTGACCAACTTTTAGTTTAGAAAGGGAGGATGCGAAGAGTCCTGGAACGAGTTTGATGCAACTACGCCAAGTCTTCAATGCAGTAGGTAATTAACTAACGAGAGGGTGCAGCAATTGTTATTTGGATGCTCTGTGTATTACTTTTAAAATGTTTATTGCGACCGCTCAATCAATTGCGACCCTCAAAAGTATATGAAAAGTTTTATGAAACTACGAAACTTTTGTGAAAACAGGCACCGCTACGTATGTGCCAGTGTACCGGTTTTTTCCCGCGCCAAATTTGCGATAGATTGTTACCGCTGAACTCTAATACGTAATAGTAATAGAATAAAATTAACTCTCGTTGGATAACGAGCTGTGAATACCCAAAACAGTCCCGTAACCAATAGCGTTCAACGGGCCAGCTAAGCTACTCCGGAGGAGGGTGTCGATTAACGCTAAAATGATCAAAACCAAATACGGGCATCACCAACTTGTTCAACAATTTGCGAATCTAAGTTGGAAGATCCCCCGATAATATGACATTCGCAACTTACAATGAAGGCGAGATCTCAAAATTACACTTATCGGACGCAAGCTTGGATAGGCTATAACCTATTGTAGCAGTAACAATAAATAAATACAGCGGAGTTAAAGTTATACGAATGTAATATAATTGTAAGGTCTACACATTACCCTTTTGCTGTGACGTAACAATTTTCTCTCTTTATTTAACAATAAGAAACTGGATGAACCAAAAATCTGCAGTTTTTGGTCAGGTCCGCTTTAAATATGGCTTGTTTTATACTACTGTCAATGTGACATTTGTCCAAAAAGACAGTAAAATAACGCGCAATAATAAGCAAGCGAGCAAGCCTAAAATCTTATTTTAAGCGTTAGAGACGTCTTCGAAGAGGAGAAACATCGGATTACATACACTTGATTTGAATAATGTATCCCTAAAGTATCCCTTCTATTAAAGGTTAGGTATATGTCAAATTCTTTCTAATGTTTACTACCTGCGGTCTAAATACCCTTTTTAAATTTCAATGTAATATAAGACATACGTTTTAAACGCTATGTTTTGTTCTGACATCACAGAAAAAGGACTTTACGTAACATGGGAACAATGTAATTAGATGTTTAAGCCTGTTTTGTTCCAAATAAATATAAATGAATATTGTTATTTTTAACGTACAAGTTAGTAATATAAGAGGGCACGTGCTCGTACTAAAGAAGGTATAGAATCTATAACATTTACACGTAATTGAAGCCCAGCATAGCATGTATTTTCAAATATATGCTTACCACACAAATACACAAAACTGAAGATAATTAGAAATACATAAATTAATAATTCATGCATACGTCAATATCGTAAGTTCTCAAAGTGATTTACGTCAATGCACTTTGAATTGCGGACACATATTTATTTAAATGAAAGCAAGGTTGTGGCTTATCTGTAGCTTCCAGTATCCTACGAACACGAAGTCGAAAGAGCAAAACCGCAACTAGAAACTTCAACTTATCAAATGCACAAATAGTGCACGAAAAGGAGGAAAAATGGTAATAACAAAAATTATCTATTTTATTATGGTCTACATTTTTTAGTTGAAGCTTTTTCATGCCTAGAGCGGTTACAGAAATATATAGAAAACAAAATCACAAATGAGCCGCCATTTTTCAGTATGGCGGCCGTAGCACAGCTTCAATTTTAGGGGACGTTTAGTATATTCAGTAAGAAAGTAAATGTAACATATCCACCAAATTTCTTACTTGCACTAATTTTTCCAAGGTTTGTGCAATTTTTGGCTTATTTTTCCTGCACTGAAACCCAATTCTCGAAAATACATCTAATCAAATCTAGTAACCCAAACATAACAAGTAGAAAACCAAATTCATAGATCCAAATATCAGTAAATATAAACAAAAAGACCCAAAACCATAATCCCAATTTAAATCAATCAATACAAGCAAAAATCCTGAAACAGCCAGACTCAATTAGCATAAGGACGCGGAGACCACCATTCGGAGAAAACTTACTTCAGGTGTCAATTGACGTAGCGATCTATCTCCAGTGAAGGCGCTCTCTTATCAAAAATCATCTAGAATGGCATGAAAATGCATAACATTATTTCCATTAAATCCACCCCAATGGCGATTTGCCACATAACAAACAGACAATAAAGGTTGGGAAAACAGCAACCATCAAATTTACAAATTCGTTATAGAAGAGGGGCGTCAGATCTCCGAGAAATTGCAATGGTAGCAGTGGACGTTTTTACAAAAATCAGCAGAAAGTTCTTTAAATAAAAGGAAAAAGAACTCTGATAAGTTGTTTTATTGCCACAGTGGGACGAAATATTACTAACCATTTTATCGTAGGAGGAAGTTTTTAAGCGACCGCGCTATCATCCACAGTGGCAATATGTTAAATTCGCGAAATAGAGCAGGCAATGCGCCAAAACCCAACAGAACACGTCTGACCAGATAAGATAATACGATATGTCACACGCAAATTAGACTAGATGCGCCAAACAATGCATTAGCGGGAATAAACTGTCAATAAATTCACACAAGTGAAAGCAGAGACACTGCCTATTGCAATCTGAAGGCCTTAAACTTGACAAATAAACCGAAATGTCACTAACGGCATTGACCTCCAAACGTCAAAATAAACACGTTTGTCAGGTAACTATCGAGCTCTCAGAGCTAATTAACCAACATACCTCTTTCAGAGGTCCCTGTCAGAACCAGGAAACATCACATAACAAGAGGAGGGAGTTTTCGAAAATACAGGCCAAAAATGGGTGTAGCTAAATTTAAACTTTGACGATGGCAGACAAAATTACGCATATCTTTTTAAATTCGCATAGCCATCAAGTAACTTTAACAGGAATCTAAAGTGAATTAGATCTCTAGGGCTAACGTGAGTAAATAAAGATAGTATAATAAATCTTGGGATTACTCGTAGAAAGAACGAATAAGGAAAGAAAAGAGAGTGAAGAGGGGAAAGGCGTGAAAATAAATTCGAGTGAGCGTTAGATCACGTGAAAGTAGAAGTAACTATTTATTCCTGAGATTTCAAGCGGCTATAGGGTGTTTTACTTCCAAATACTATGAAATCCTGAATTAATCAGATAGGTACAGCAATTCACCAAACCAATAAAACCAACGTTGCACCAGATTACTGAAGATTTTTTCAGGATAAATCCGCTCACAAACGGCATTAAAAGAATCTCCGAACAAACATGTCTTATAACTTCGGCAATAAGGACTCGAGAAACCGAAAAATAACCTCCCTCTGATATGGCATACCGCAAATTTGAGAAAACAATGGACTGCTAATTGTAAAGCCGATAATTACCGTGTGAAATACACTATGACGTTTAGAATTGCCTAATTTACAGTAAGAATGGGCGGAATCAGAAATAATATTTTATTGTAACCGTAGTAGGCTAAAAATGAAATATGTTTAATGATAAATGGTGGAAATAAAAATGTTTCTTTAAAAATAATGAAAATCAGATCTGTGTGAAAGTTAACTTACATTTTTACAACTATAAAGAAACCTCAACTGGAAATCGGGTTTTAAAATATGTTTCTCTGCCATTCGAAATATTTCGAATTCTCTATTTTCTATGATTTAGACGGGTTTTCTATTTCAATCGTCGGAATAGCAGTCATTATTAATATCCAAACCTCCATAAAATTAATATGTTCAAGGGTGCATCGCTTTTAATTATCTTCATTTTGATAGATAGGCCAACTAGCTCTTGGCGGGAAAATTCTATAAAATGCACGGATATGCTGCAGCGGAGATATAGACAATTATTTCTGCAACTAGTAATTGATCTTATTAAGATATAATTAAAAGGGGAGTATATTTTTAAATTTTAACGTACACTTCACGGCCGACAAAAAAGGAAACATAAAAAGGCAACTTTGTTGGAATGCTGCAATATTTTAATTTAAAATTGCAGCGTGAGCTTCCAGGTTTTATTTGCCTACATCTGCATGAAATTGCAGCACATTTCTCATTTTAAAGTACTTTAACAAGTATTGCTGTAGATTTATTTATTTTACGGTAATCGATTCGACGAAGCCAGGAATAATTATAGAACTTTAGGTGATGCAAAAGATTGGTGATTATTAAAACCTTAGTACGCAAATTCCCGTTGTAGGTTAATTTAAACAAAATCATGTATAACAACTGTAAAAAATTAATTTAAAAAAAATCAAACGAAAATTAAAACAAAACACATACTAGATATTAGTCGAAGAAAAGGTTTTTAAAAACATTAAGTCTACTGCAAAGTTTTTGTCGCGTTAGAATTGTTACTACTCATATTTTATCTTTCGTAAGGCACTAAATGTAAAAACTAAAAAAAAACTATGGTGGACTAATATTACTTTTGCAGACTTGTTCTAAAGATAAAAACAACAGTACTTCTAATTCTCCCGTTACGTGCCGAAACAGGATTTCGGCGAACACCACTGTAAACGTATTACAACAATATCTTTATATTTAAAACAATATTTTTATTACAATACAAGCTAAATGGCTGCACTTTTGCTTAAAAATAAATTATGGAGCTATACACACCAGTATTTAATTTTAGAATAAAAGACAACTAAACAAATATGACTGAAATACATTGATAAGTAAACAATATGGAAAGGAAACCAGAATAATCATCTTATACGCATACATCAAGTCGCATAGAAGTCGGCCAGGCATGAAAGTCAATGCTGCCCGCGGATTTCGCGTAGTCTTGTTTTGTAATCGAATATTCCAGCAATGAGATGATGCTTGACGTCACAGGTCGCCACGGTAGCTTAGCTCCTGACCAAGTCTCAAAAACGTCATCTGGTTTGGGACGCGCGGTGATGCAATTTACTAATTGCCCATATATTTAAACGGGCATACCACCAACTTTTTTACATTTAAGAATGCCAATCCATAGCTTCACATCTGGTGGCCGGTTTCTTTACTGTGCCAAAATGGCTTGACCATTGCTCCAAGTCGTATGCTGAAATGGACAGCGCCGCCGATCGTGTATGCTTTAGCTGTCTATTTTAAGTACTCGGGATTACGTCGAGGCCTTTTGGAGGCCCCAAGCCCCTGGTGCCGCACCTTCTTTGCAGTACCTAGCACTGAATGCAAGTTGGGGCGTATGTCTAATTTGGCGGCGGGTGTTCCTTCCTGTTGGTTTCAACGTTCACACAGCTAATGCCGCTCTTTTTACACGTGCTTGTCGCACTTAGTATGTCTTTCTCGCTTTTTGCATTTGCTTCCGACGACACTTGTAGAAACTGTTCACTAAGACCCGCGGTTTTGCAGATGACAGAGACTCACGCACACTGTCTCGAAACGTAGTGTAACTAAATGTACCTACAGGTAAATATTACAATATACAAACGTATACAATGGCAGTATATTGAAAAATTATTAATTACTGTTACTGACCTCCGGTGTAGCTGGGCCAAATACCGTTTCAGCTTAGCCTTGTGTTAATGAATAAAATTCTGTTCGATATTATCATAATGTTACGTTAGCTTGACGTTATCATTAAACCATTGGGAAGGAATTTGTATTAATTTTATGTGTTTTCATATTATGCAGTTTTAAACGTTATTAATTTAATACAGATCTGTAAGTTTGCATTTTCTGTGTATGCAAACATTTTGGGGTAGAAATTTTAAAGGGATCGTACATATGGTAGATGATAGAATGGTGGTTTAAAATAAGCGGCGTGCGCTAAATATTGTACGCGGGAAAAATGAATAAATCAACGTTTCATCTGCCTCAGTAGTGTATGCTAAATATCTGCAAATGAACCTTACATATTATCTATATATTTAAAACGTGAAGTGTTTTCTTTTTATTTTGAGAGTTCCACTGGGCCGATTTCGATAATTCTTTTTTTAAATGGAAGCCGTTACCGTGTAGATGTGCACAAAAGTCCTAAATTGAAAATAAATTGATAATTTTTAGAGAAAACCCATCATATTGTAGCTCTCAAGTGGTTGCAGCCGGCCATGCAGTAGCAGTAAATCAAGTATATTCTCGAAGTCAGCCTACAGCGTTCTGCTGATTTTTGCAATGGACTACTGCAACTACTAAATGTTTATCTAGACTGTTTAGAGGTCAGTTCTCCAAACAACTTTGTGGTGCTCAAACCAGAAGGGAAAGCATCCAATATCGTCTACAAAGAAGTGCTTTTACCCTCTATTCCACGGGATTGACTTCTACTCCACAGATCGTTACAAAATAGAATCTGGGGAAGGTAAGAAGTTGTAATTTGCCATATTAGTTCTTTTTACAAGTAGGGTCAAACTATTTTCAGGGTTTTTCGAAATTTATTTCTCCAAAGGAGCTAAATGTGGTAGACCTGTTTTTGTAAAGATGTACAACGAGGAAACTAGTACAGGTGGGAAGCTGAAATTCGACATATTAGTTCGTTTTACAAATCAGATCAAGTACATGTCAAGGTTTTGCAGAATTCATCCCCGAAAGGGGTTAAATGGGACAAATATGTTTTTCTAAATAACGCTCCAAGAAAACTACTACAAGTATAGTAAGTTAAAATTGCGCATATTAGAACATTTTTCAAATCGGATCAAATCAGGTTTAGGGTTTTGGAGAATTCATCCCCGAAAGGGGTTAAATGAAACAAATCTGTTTGTCAAAATATCGCCACGGTAAAACTACTACAGGCAGTTAAGATTTACTTCGGCATTTTAGATCGTTTCACTAATCGGAAATAATTTTTAGAGTTTTTCGAAATACATCCTCTCATACTGGTTAAATAGACCAGAAGTGTTCCTCTAAAAATAGCCACAAAGTAATTATTACAGGCAGGAAATTGAAATTCGGAATATTAAATCGTTTTACAAATTAGGTCAAATCAGTTTCAAGCTTTTCGGAATTAACTCCCGAAAGGATTAACTGGGGTAGATGTGTTTTTCTAAGGATCACCAGAATACGGTAACTGCTGCAATTTGAAAATTGATTCGGCACAGTAGTTCGTTTTATACATCGAGTTAAGCCATTGTCACGGTTTTCGAAATGTATCCTCTCAAAGGGATTAAATGGGGTAGATGTGTTTTTCTAAAGATCGTCACGAGATAGATACAGGTAGGAAGTCCAAATTCGGCATATTAGTTCGTTTTACAAATTATGTGAAACCATTTTCAGGGTTTTGCAGAATGCATCTCTTCAAAAGAGTTAAATGAGATAGATCTGTTTTTTAAAGATTACCTTAAGGAGCGAACTACTACAGATAGGAAGTTGAAATTTTGCATATTAGATCGTCTTACAAATAGACCAAATCATTTCCAGGGATTTTTGGAATTCACCCCCAAAGAGTGCTGCGGTGTAAATGATTTCTTAGTGGTTGATACTGTGTGAACAAACCTTTAGTACCGATATTCGGTTCGCGTCCATCGAAATTTGTTAGGTTGGCGATTATTTTTTTGTGGTGCTCGGATTTTGCAAACTCATGGCACTTCGGCCTTCGTCTCATTTTTCCAGCGAAGCTAGCAGTTTGAACGGTTTTTCGCATTCTATAATCCGATGGGGAGTTAGTCTGCTTTTGATTCTTTGTGTGCCCCCCATGCCGTTTGGCGGAGTTTTAGTGTACAAGCGAATATTTGGACATTTAAGTCCTCGCCGATTGGCGGACTTCGTTGCAAATAAGCTTCTGAAAACTGAAAAAAAAATTCGTGCACATGGCCCATATTCTTGGAGCGAGTTAATTTGGAGTGTTGTCCGCTCGCTCGTGAAGCGCAACAAAATTATATCTCTCTTGTCTGGATATGAAAAGCAATATTTGGGTGTAAATACAACTGTATTACATAATGACAACATTTTATAATTTAATAGGTTCGTTAAATTTCAGTGGAATATATCCACATTGCTTAACACTAAAAATAGGATCAATAGATATTCCTTTGAAAAGTTTAAATGTATCTACTGGTTTAATAGATGAGATAAGATTAATGGTACGCAATTTATTTATAACTGCTTAGATTTGGTATTAAATGGACAAACCACAAGCAGGCAGAAGAGTATTATTACTGTGTATAGATCAACACATTCTAATATTGCACTATCTTTTTACCTTCGGAACAGAAATGGTCCTGTACGCCTATCATTTGCGATAACAATGAATAAATCACAAGAACAAACTATGGATAAAGTGGGAATATATCATATTTGCCACAACTAGTATTTAGCCATGGTCAAGTATATGTAGGAATATCACGTGTGAGTAGTTTTAAAAACTAAACATTTAAATTTTACCTAATGGATCCTGCCACACGTTACAAAGAAGTTTTCTAACTTGCAAAATATCTTGCAACGGGTCCACTAGTTAAGATTAATTAGTGACCTTATTTATACAGGGCGTAGAAATGCTTTACGCACCATAGGAATTTCACTGGTAATTTTTTCATATGAAAGTATTTGCTTCCCTAATTATTATAGAGCAAACATGTTTGGAAGTTTTTTGTAGAGAAAAAAGTTCTGTATCCATTTATGCCGGCATTTGTCATTTTACATTTCGGAAAACCGAAAATTTAAAAAAATAAAATTACCATGTTTAGACAAATCAGTGGTTTCTTGAAATTATTGAAGCATCTCAAAGCATCAACAAATTAGTTTGCTATTTATTTGTTTGCATCTGTCAAATGTAGGGGCAACCATGGCACTTATTGAACCTGATCTGCTTCCAGAATACCACCACTTCGCAATTTGCACTGATTTTTGAAAAAATTATAATTCTAGTTTCTTTCATTATTAGGTTTTCTGACGTAAAATGACAAAAATGATGGCATAAGTGGATGCAGAATTGTTTGCTCTACAAAAAACCTATTCACAAGTTTGCTCTAATTTCTACACCGTGTATGTATATTATTTTCATGTTTGACGGTGTTCTGTAACAACCCAATAACTTATATCGGTAGCTGGGATAACATGGCATCCAATAAATGCAGTGTTTTTAAAAAATCTATAGGCAAAATGAGTAAATATACCAACTTACACTAAATATAGATTCTTTTTATTTATATTTACGTACATTAACAGCTTGTCACAGCTACCGAAGTATGTGATAAGCTTTCTGTAAGTACTATTATTGCCGCACAATTTCAGTGTAATTCAGAGCCAATACTCATTTGCGATATCGATTTGCATTTAACGTCACGCATTGCTACCTATAAAATCGCAGATGGGATCTCCCCAATCTCCTCGGCTACATAAACTGGCTTTAAAACGTGCTAAATACCATAAAACAGTTTTAGCAGTTTTTCAGCCAATATACAGCCTGCTTCCGTTTGCACCGATCGCTGTTTTCAGGTTTCCTTTTCGATTTTTACTTAACAGCTGCGGAAGAGCAACTATTGGGTGGAAATCTGGCACTCTTCCAACGCGAATGAATTGTCACTGCGACACGGAGCTTGAATTACGGTCGCATACAAATCCACATGAAATGGGAGTTTCGGATGTTATGGCGGGGATTAATTTGACAAAACCAGTGAACAGGGAAAATATGCACAAATAGATTTCTGGTTTTTGAAATTTAGTTTTTCGTACACTAGCATTGAAAGAGCTACTTTGCCGTACAATTTATTAATGAGAAAGTTGCACTTTGCGGTATTCGTACGGCAAAGTAAGACTTTGCCGTACGTTTCCTTAGTTACAACACATATAATATTACATTACATTAATATTACTCTACTTATTTGCTATATACGAGGATAAATTTAGTATTCCGTTTTGTATGCTAGTGTACGAAAAAATATTGTACGAAACTCGTATGAAAGTGGCTTTTCCATACTCGTCTCGAAATTCCGGACTCGGCCTAACGGCCCCTTCCGGAAACATCTCACTCGTACTGAAAAGCTCCACTTTCTATACTTGTTACGTAAATTACTATTTCCAGACAACATTCTCATTATATCAATAGTTTTTGGAGGTAGTATAAAATGTTTTGTTTTTAATCGGAAGTGAAGAACGTCGAAATCGCCATTAAAATACGAGAAATAGGCAGTGAAGTAATCCATTGTTTTACGATTTTTTCTAGCTGGCAGGGCGACTGATAAATGTCAACCGACGTCCACATAAGCTATAAAAGTTGGTTGAAATATTTTAATTTCACGATTTCTCGATTTAAAAAAAAACACTATGTACCCCTCGGCACTGAAGTTCTTTTTTATTCATCATGTGGTTTATCTGCCTTGGCCCTACGGGTCTCGGCAACCAAATCCACATTCGTGATAGAAAGTTAACCTTCAGTGCTTTGGTATACCAATTATTATTTTTACATTACAGATTGTTACAGACAATCAACTGAAATAATCTTCTAAAGTAAGTGATATGAACTATACTCGAACAAGTATGGAATACTTCCTGTCCCGGTTCTGCTTACATAAAGCGACATTTCTTCTAATTTAAACAAAAGCTTATTTAATGTGTAGTTACCTACTGATGTTTCTCTACATCAAAACTTATTAAATACGCAACTAGATGTAAGCCTTTACATCGGATAGGGATGCAATAAAAACGACGAAATTCGATCCACAAGCCACACATAAAGAAGTATTCGTGATATGTGAAATTTTGAAAGATAAAAACTGTGTCTGGTGGAGCTAATTTCGTTTATTTGGGTAATGATTCATACATTTATTTATTACAGAATTTTTTTGAAAAACTAAAATATTATATAATAGTTACTTGTATATCTCGGCCGCGAAATGGCTGACGTACCTGAGGAATGGCGAGCGAGACGAAGTCGAGTCCGCCAAATTAATCCGAGAAAGTGTACCGCCTCCTTAAACGAAGGGGGGACACTGCCTGGGCTAGCTCAAGAACTCTCGGTAGAATAATGGTGTGGTGTAAGGACTAGGCAATGATCCTTCAGGCTTTAACATTGAACAGTAGAATTATGAAAAATGGGCGCCTTGTCGTTACTCACAACATAAAAACAAATCTAGCTAATTAATAACACACCACCTACCTTTAGAAATTATACAGGCGAAAGGGTTGCGGAAAGAATACAAAAATATTATCAGCAATAGGGGCATTTAATCAAACCCACATAATCGCAGTAACACGTGAATTATACACATAAGCCATGAAGGCTAAAGACTTGTAGGACAATTGCACTGTAGATAACGATCACGTTAAATGAATAAACTACATAGATGATTAAAGTTTACCAGTGAATGACATTACTAAAGTAAGTTAAATTTTAATGAGGCTTAAGGTGCAACTCAGCGGGGGCATCAAGACAACGCAAGATGCTGGCAAATCAGTACATCAATAAAAGCAAAACCGAAAGACACAACCTGGACGGATTACTACCTCCTGGCGACAGCAGCAAAGAACTAGCTCAATATAGACAGATTACTAGCTCATGGTACTCGGCAAAATCCATTCCGAAAGAAGCCGCCTCTCGAACGTGACAAACGGCAGCTTGTGGAGGCAGCAGGCCGATCTTTGACAGCACGTGTACGATACGGAAACGAGGACATGACGGAATCAAACGGCTTACACATCTCGTTATGGGAAAATTTTAAGTACCAAACGGAACAACTCGATAGTCATGGCCGAGTTAAAACAAGACAGCTCGTTACGAGATCATTCACGGCCGGGTCAAAAGAACCAGGATCGAAAACAGCTAAAAAAAGAAATTCGACAAGAATTAGAACGTAGCCTGAAATAATCACGTGCAACTAACTTACCTCACAGTTCGAAATAGATATGAATAGAAAGTATCAAAGCTCTGAGAGAATCGAGATAAAAGTGCCCAGGATATCGCTAGCGAGTTTCGAAGATGAGAAAGCGGGTTTGGTGCGACAAAAGCGGATAAAGCCAGAATGACGGCGCGGGCCATACAAAGTATCCTTCAAAAGACTAGCTACTACGTCGCTTAGGGAAGAGCCAAACTATAAATAAGAACATTAAAAAACATCTAAAAAGGAATTCTGCAACCCATTCTGAGGAGGTATGGTCTCCAAAGAAGTGTAGAATATAATGTTCATAAAACTAAATTTTAATATAAAGAGCACCAACAAATTTTTGTAGTAGTAATTTGGTCAGCTTTAATGTGCATGGTTGCATACTGATATATATTTTTTATTAGTAACGTGCATCGCGAGTCAATTCTGGCATCGTTTAAGTCATTAGTTACTGTCCATACTCCATATTTCAGCTATATCAAAAGCCTTTTGAGAGTTGATAAGGCACACATGAAGTAATATGTGTGTTAGTTGAATTTCTCAGTTAAGGTCTTTATAGTTATGACTATAGGTATGAAGGTACACCTGGTGTGGTGGGAGGGGTTTCTCCTGACCTGGGATACAACTGACCCACGAGAATGGTCGACGGCACGACGAAGATGCGGGACTTTGACCTAAGGCACGATTGGCCCATGGATATAGTCGCCGGAACGACAGATACGGGCATTTCACGATAAAAGTTGACCTATGGTGATGTTCACGCGGTGAGACCATAATTTATTGCTGTGTAAAAAACGAGACATCATATTACAGTTGTTAGTTGGGGGACCACCTGCACTTAGCTCCCGATAGCGAGACTAAGCAACATTGTTAAGCAGTTGGAAGCACAATACCAAACCGTTTCAGACCTATTATTCACATATGGTAGAACTAATTAAGCGTACTGCATGCGAACCGCGTATATGTGTTCGCACGTCCGGCTTCGTTGCCGTTTGCTGCTTCTCTCAGACTACCTCTCTATCTCCCAAATTTACGAAAACAAACGAAACAGTGAACTTAATGCATCAAATTTGCGCCCACGACAAGAGCCGGTCCCCTCTAAGCATTATGCGGGACTGCGGGGAAGAAGTGATGGTATCGCGTAATTACAAGCCCCGATCGCAACCAGAAGTAAAATATCACCGTGGTATCGATCAGAGTGCGAAAATCAAACGGCAATTTAAAAATTTAAAATAACAGCAACCCCACGGAGATAGAACAATCTTATTTTTAAATGCCACACGCAAAACCAACAATTTCTTCAAATTCCATTATTTCAGAAGTTGACATTAACGATAACACGAATTATCTCCTATACAGTTTAACTAGCTTAAATTATATGTTAACACAATTCCTTTGAATTCACAAAGTGACCCTCAGTGGTTGTGAAAAAAGAATAATTTAAATATACATATACGGCACCCTCCACCCCAGAAAAGCGCCCTGCGGTGCTTTCCAAGAATACTTCGACACATAACTCCGTTTTCGCTAGTACAGTGAAATGTTGTGAACCAGTTATTTATCATAAAAATTTTGCATGGAATCAATCGTTTGCAAAAAGTTTTGATCAGCACTCTGGATGAAGAAACTTCAATCATTTGTGGCGAATGTCTTTTCAAGTATTGCACTTTTTGGAATTACTTCAGAATATATAAATTGTTGATAGGTAAAACCAGGTTCTTAGGTTTGGTAATTTGCTGAAGGGTTAGAACTTGTTGAAGGACGAAAAGGTGTCAAGTTTATTCGTGTTTTGCTATTGCAGCTAATTCAGCATTTCTTTATAAATATGAATCAGAATGCGACGTTTGTGCAAAAATGGGTCGCAGTATCATAGTTGTACACTAGATGGATGTCTATTGCATATTATTTCCTAAAAATAACCAAAGTACGTTCAAACCTAGTTTGACAATTTTGCAGCGGACCTCGTTGGGAAGATGATTCTATGGTAGCTGGGACAGCGTACAGGGGTTGTAGTAAGAATTAATTGTCCAGGTGGCACGGTTTCTGTCTAGGATTGTTGAACTTGCACTTAAATCTTCAGATCAGGTAACAAATTCCCCTGATAATACACATTGGCTAAAGTAGCTAAACTGCTGACGGATCCCGCTGCTATGGATATATGATGCCAGTGGGTGGCGAATAGGCCAGTGGCAACTTGCTGCTGCTGTGATAGCAATATCCCCATCTGGTCCTATGTCCTAAGGCCGAATACTTTTCGATCGCGAAGTCTCCCCACTGGTTGTGATATTTACTGATATGATATTGTTGAATGCTGCGGTTACTGAAATTATGCTGAATAATCTCGCATATAATGTGTGATATCTGGTTTAGATGTGGCACTCCGAAGCGATTTGGATTACTCCCGTACTGTCGAGGACCACTTCCTCTCGTAGGTTATTGCATATGATCGGCCAATGGCTTTGTTGACTATGAACATCCAAGTGTTATTTGATCTACTGCATCTTCCTTTGTAGACAATTAATTGAATTGAACTGCGTAATCCTACCGTATGTGCGTGAATACGATTATTGGTGTCACTCTTGTTTGGATTTGCTATTCCAGAAGGTGCTGCCTCGGCATTGCGTTGTGTTTACAAACAATGACTATGCACATTGGCGGATTCTTGACTGCTGGCAGCGGTATTATATTGCACTTCCGTTCTTGATGTGCGGTAGGTTCTGTGTTTTCTATTTCTGCAAATTTTGATGAGCCGTCTTGTTTCTTTATATATGTTTTAGCTTCTTGTTCTAATGAAAGACATTTTTCCGTTTTGCATCGAATAAACAATTATTTAAGATCGGCTATGGCACAGAATCGGCTAAACCACGTTGCTATTTTTCATTCCTAGCCGGATTCAGTTGATGTGCTTGATTTAGTAACTTTAATGGATATTGTTCATAATAGAAAACGAACGTCTTCTTTCGCCCTACGAAAATGATTTATTTGTATCTTTAAACGAAATCAAATAAATTGAACTTTGTGACATCTCAAAGTATATGTTTATCAATTTTTGATAATAACCCTGTATCCCTTCAGATGAGTGTATTGTGAAAACAGGGGGCGGATGGGCCAGTCTGGATTTTGGGAAATTTCCCGAAGGGCCGCTGGCTTCGGCCATAACTGGGGCCCTTGAAAAACAAATATACAAAAACACGCAGCACACAAAAAGAATCGCGGATTTAACCGAAATAATATTAGTAGCATAACCTTCATGTTTATGAATATTGAGGCTCCAGTCTTGAAGTCAGGCCCGGACTGGCCAGGTCGGCTGGACGGCGATCGCCGAGGGCCCCCGGTTCAAGGGGGCCCCCGATCCCGAAAATAAATTAAGGTTTAAATTTTTTGTGAGTAATATATTTGTTTAACTACATTTATAAATAGTTGAGTCAGAGTCGTTTTGTCATGCGCCTTTTCTGTTGTTTTTGAACTCTCACAATCTGGACTATTTATTAACCTGTATGTAGCTTACAAATTTGTACCAACTATACCTTGTACACAAGTCACCTGTGAAAGGGTGTTTTCTAAACTTAAAATAGTTAAAAATCGACTTACATACTTTAAGCCAAGACCTTATCTCCAATCTCTTTTTCATGAACATAGAAAGAGACTTATTTTACAACTTGGATTAAGGTACTATATTTATACGAGCAAGCTTATCCGCCATTTTGAGTTACTGAAAATGGCGGCAAATTTAAATTCTAGTTACTTTCCAAATAGCATACGTTAAGTCGGAAAAACAACGATCATGTCATTTAATTTAATCCGTCTTGAAAAAGATTGGTTTTTAATTAAATAAAAAGAAAGCAGAAAAAATCGAAACGAAAACACTGTTAACTAACACGCACGTGGTTCAAATGAGAGAACTTTAATAGTACCTTAATTCAAACAACAGTGACGAGTGACAGAACTCAATAGAACTGACAGATACAGTTGACAGCACAGAACAACACCTATAGATTTAAATAACCACACTTGGATGAAGACTGTAATTATAATTAGCATCGTAATGGAATGCACCAAGATTTAAATCAGCATGCAGTGTTCGTCTGGATCGAGCAGTACGTACTCCAACGGTTTGTAGTCTTGCTTGGTTGACAGACGACAGAACACACGGTTACCGGTCAGCGCAGCCAACGGCTTGGCGCTAAAATTCCTGTGACACAAAATCTAGTGGGATAAGCTTGCCTGGTTAATACAGCACTCTAACTTGGATAAAGATGTAATTATAGATGAAGTAGTCAGGACCAGTGAACAACTGGCCAAAAAGCTGTTAGGTTAGTAAAAAAATCAACACGCAGTAGTTCAGTTTCTTAGTTCGCTGTATCTGTAAAAATGTTTAGTCTATAAAATGAATATATTTATATATTAATATTAAACATTCGTTTTTGTTGATGTAAAGTAAGTGTGTATTTTTAATCTAAAGTTTTTTTGTTTGTTGTCGTAAATAACCATTAAGATTATTTTTCTTCAACTTTTTCTTATTATCAATGAACACAAGAAAATATTGTCACTTTTTAACCATTACAGTGTTATACTTAAAACAGTTTATTACTTGGACTTACATATAATAAGTGATCATTATGATAAAATGAGTTACTTATTTTTTCCAGCGTGCAGCTAGTTTAGATATAATAAAAATGTCTTGTAAAAGTAAGTAAACTACAAGAGAAAACCTTAATTTTTGATAAAGATCTTGCCTTTACTCAACTACTTTTAGAGTGCCAAAATAGCGGAAAATGTGGTTTTCAAGCATGTAATTTTCAAAAATTTTCCGGGGGAGACCCCCGGATTCCCCTACCCTGGGGGGTATTCCATATCCCCCCTTCCCCGACAACGGGGCCCCTCTTCGGTCTCTAGCCGAGGGCCCCCAAAGGAGCCAGTCCGGGCCTGGAGGAAGTAATCAATGTTTTGGCCAAAGAAAGCGATTTGTTTAAAGGCTCGCTTTTATATTAAGCACCGACATATTAATATCTATATTTATGAAAACAAAAATATAAGCGGATATGAGGCCTGCTTTTAAAAAAAATATGTGTTTCACAATTTTTTTCTGTACAATACCAATGAACAGGACCAGGAACTAGTTGCCATTAGTTTTTATTAAATTTATCCTAACATGTACATATTATGTATTTTTACTTAGAGAAATCTTAAAAGCGTTTGAAAAATACGAATAAGTATGTACTTATTTTTATAGCTCCCTTAGTAAAAGTGCCTAACAATTTTTTAAATAAAAATGGACCGGGCCGGTGTTAATAGTTTCCCGGGCCGGTTTACCCCACCCCATCCGCCCCTGCAGTGTGAAAAATTACTTAGATCCCCCCCCCCCCCCTTTGGAAAGTTGTTCTATTAGTTTGGTGTCGTTGCATCAAAACTCGTGTGAAAATTTATGAAAACGCATCGGGGTAAATCACGCGATATTTGTTCTTCAATATTCGCCCTCAACTGTGTGATAGTTGCTGGAGAAATTTCATAAACTTTACTTTTAAGATATCCTCCAGCAATTATCGCAGAATTGAAGGCATCTTGCTATTATTTTTCCCATGCATTTACTTTTTTATTTTGTCAATAACCCAATTACATATATTCTATATTGTATTTTATTGTTGGCACATAGTTTCGGTGCCCCGAGCTAATTTATTTTTCCCTGGATTCAGAGCGGTTCACAAGCATTAAATTACAAGAACGGGCGATTTACCAGAAATTCCATAACGCCCCTGCGGTCTGGGGGTTGTAAATCAGAAACATGATACTTGAGGTGCAAGGCGAACGTCGAGTCCTTTCATGTAGCAGGTGGTCACACACGCCCGACCGCGAACACAAACACAGCTAATTCCACAATCAGTCGTGCAAACAAAACAACACACATTCAGCTTTTAGCAGTAATGTCCTCCTTACGTAATACTTACAGGGGGTTTATGGTCCCCCGCTGCGTTCCTACGTAGCATCTCGAAGAGAACATTGTTCAGGGCACCTCCGATGATGTACCTGTAATAATCCTGCAAATACGAATGCTTCCCGCATCTAGTAAGCATTACTCTAGGGCTAACTGCATCAATGAGTCCAACCCATGTCAATGTAACACCCAATTGCGGGTGGCCGCATTCAGCCGCAAAAGGCACAGACACAAGGCATCTTTCGGAAACGGGTTTCCCGAGCCATCCATGCGCGCTATCTGGAGTCACTGATAAGCAAGGTGCTTAACAGCTTAAGGATCGTGGGCCATCTTGCCGAATGGCTAGTGATCCAGACACGATAGCGCTATCTACGGCAAGTTGACCCCAGGCCAACCATAACAATGAACAACGACCCAATTAATAAAGCTGTCTACAATCAGCATCAGTACGAACAATACGCGAATGTTCGACTCCACTGTACAGTAACTACATTTGCAAAGCTATGCAAGCACTAGTATTCCTCATCGTTTCATCCGCTCTCTTATAATCCATATAACTACTACAATTTAATTCACTTCAAAAACACATAATCGCGGCGCAATGACATACGCGGTGGATTAGGTTTCGCTTTCACACGTGTGCGACTTTGTCCACAGACTGCCAAAGCACATAAGAGCCCTCGCATTGTAAAAATGCCACCTCCGGTTGCTTCGGGCATCACAACATTCCCATATGAACATTCTCAGCTAACGGCCCGCAAAGGCCCATCGATATTTAAAACTACCTGAAAAAAATTCCCCCGATTTTAAAAACCGCCCTCGGTCTTTAAATCACCTTTGGACTCGTTTAGATTCTGTGCTAAATTCGGAACGTATCTTATTTCGGTGGTTGGTTTAGTCGAAAGATTATATTATTACGAATACAAATAAAATAATAGAATATTTTCAGACAACTCAAAGAACACAAATGTAAATATTACAACATTATTTTGTTTCTAAATGTTTGAAATCTTTTGTTACACCTTATATAACCAAAGAGTACTATTTACTCTTTGATATAACTTTAAATAATTATTACCTTTATATCTCACTTGCTTTCCTTAATATTTTTCTTGCTTTTGTGTGATAATTTGATAAACAGAAGAAAATAGTATGTACATATATGGCAGGCATGTTTGTGTTGAAAAACTATCTAATTTGATATCTACCAAAACTTCTTAATGTTGACCGCATATAAAAAATACATTTAAAATAGAAAACTATCTCTAAAAATAGTTTTTAAACTTTCATTTTTGTATTGTAAATAATGCAATGTATTTCTTTCTTTACAGGTTCGGCAAGACATTGAAATGACGGCCGAAAGGAAAAGCAACTTTCTGGCATGGGCTGGCTTAGGATTAATGTCCATTCAGTTTGGCATTTTAGCACGGCTGACATGGTGGGAATATTCATGGGACATCATGGAGCCTGTCACCTACTTTGTTACCTACGGCACTGCCATGGCCGCCTACTCTTACTTTGTGCTCACCAAAGAAGTAAGTTTTTAAGGAAACCATATTTTGTAACATTAAACCAAATATCATCACAATATCATCAAATCACATATACACGTACCTTGGCTTAGTGTGAGATCAACCAATGCATGTCATAAATTATGTAATTAAAAGTAATTACTCCTACCAGCTTTAGAAAAACAATGAAATATGTTTTTCTACAATAGTGCAATAAAGTACAGTTTCATGTATTGTTTTAAGTGCAAAAAGTGCGACTTTAGTTTAGTGCACTACATGCAATCACATTTTTATTGCACTCCTCCAGCAATTTATTAACCATTTTCGTCTTTTTTATCAGCACTGTTGTAGGAAAAATGCTGTATACAACATGTGCAAAAATGTTATGGCACTTCACGTCGCATGCAATAATTATACACTTTTTGCACTTGTACAGATAACTATTTCAGTAAGGCCCTGGACACACGTGGATTCCGTATGCGAGATACAGTATGCTGGATACAGAATTGCGGTCTGTTCAGACGCGGCGACTGTATCTGAGACGCGGGCCTTTAATCATGCTGTTATGGACTTAGCATTGCTGTTCTTTGTGTCTGTCAAATTAGACTGGATGTGCTGTATTCAAAGACAGGGATTGGGCTCTACTAAGCTAATACACTTTTAATTGTCAAATAATATACGCTCTATGATCGTTGTATAGTAACGAACGCACTGATTATTCGATTTGAATAGAAGTTGAAGAAAATCTGCGACACCTATGATATGATATCGTGTGTTCTGGCTCGCAAAAGTATGCTTGTTTGAACAGCTCCATATGCTCTAATGGTAAATCGGTATTCTAGATACGGAATTTGTCGCCGGCGGCCCAAAAGGACAGATACCGAAATTCTGCAGCACGATACTGTATGAATGTCGTGTCAATAGCTCCATTTGAACCCGTGTATTTTCTGTATCTGGGATACCGGTATCTCACATACAGAAACCACGTGTGGCCAGGGCCTTAGTAATACAATCAAAGGAAGAAATTTTCAAAGAATTATTGAAAATATAAAAAAACCGTTATCAAGTGGCCTTGTGTCAAACAGCAATTTTTGAAAGTCATATCGTAACTTATTTTTCCCGCTACTGATCATGTAAGTCAGTGATACAGCCTTAGTAACAAAACGTGTAAGTCGGTGATTATATTTGTTTGCTGCTTTTTCTTGACAACGGAACTTAATATTATTATTAAGTTCCTAGGATAATAAAATTAGCAAAGCAAGATGCAGATTTAGATGTTTTGTTTCTAAATTGCAAGTGTTTACGTGACATGTGACACTCATAGGTAACACGACTCACGAAAACTAATCCTGGTGACAGGTGACAAACCAAACAATTTTTTCAAAAATCTAGGAAAATTGTGAAAAGCAGCGGGAAAAATATAATAAGATAACTCGGAATGTATCGCTTATTAACATTTTCGGCAGGCAACAAGCCGCGACTTCGTCTTGGCTTGTACTTGCCTACCTCAAATGTTAATAGGTCCTTACATTCCTTGTGACTTAAATAGCTATTATGGATTGCATATGCACACAACCTCACTTTGACAACTGACAACTCAGGTAACTGAGCGTGTTGAATTCTGGGTAGAGCGATGTAATAATTTGGGTATAAACACATAACCTCGCTTTGACAACTAACAACTCAAGTAACTCAGTGCGTTGAATTCTGGGTAAAGCGATGTAATAATCACAGACATGAAGTCGTAAGACAAAATCTAGTTCAAAGTCCTCTCGATAAGGTTTTTTTAATGTATGTTAGTTAATCTACACTCAATTTGTAATTTAGTGTTTTTGGATTAACATAACTGTCACTACATTTACATATCACTTCCGTTATTAAACATGCATTAACTTGACTTTTGACAATTAGTATTTTATGTATGACTGAAAAACTGGCCATTAGAAGATACCGACTTTAAGACTCTTTCAGACATGGATACTGTATGTGAGAGACCGTTATCCCAGATACAGAAAATATACACCTTCAAATGGAGCTTTTCAAACTGCATGGGGCGTTGCATACAGTATCTCAATCTTAAATTTTGGTATCCATCTCTTTCGGCCGCCGGCGACAAGTTCTGTATCTTGGGTACCGATTTGTCATTAGACCATACTTTTGCAAGCCAGAACACAGGATATCATATGTTAAGGCGTACGATATTTTCTTCAATTTGTAATCTTTTCTTCACATGCCGATCCGTTATCACGACTTTGTTCACGGCTGCTTTAAACAGTTCTGTGGTAGTCGTCCCTTAGATTTTTCAACCAGGGTATGCATCTTCTACCGGGACCCCTCTTCCCATCCGTCTTTCCCTGTAGCACTAGATGGAGTAATCTATAACATTGTTCGTTTCTCATGACATGTCCTAAATATTCGAGTTTTCTTCGTTTCCATGAACATTTATTTTAAAGTTATGGGTGGCGACATGTTTCGAAACCAAATTGGTTTTATCCTTGGGCCATAATGATCATTAGTAGAAATAGTTGAAAAGTTTGGAAATTCAAAGCGAATTTGCGAGTGTTTTGAGTGGAACCTCCACAGGGAAAGTGGACAATCAGTGAGGTAAAGCAAGTGTAAGCAAGTGGAGTGGAAAACCAAAAAGGATAAAGTTACGTAAACGGCGTAAAAACGTTGATAAAAGTCGAGTTTAACACGGTGAAAGATA